>CAXARO010001434.1:0-32708 GCA_963971305.1 Arcuatula senhousia
TTCGGTTATTGGCTTCCTACCCAAACATTTTCGACAATCACGTTTATTTTCAGTTTCCCTCACTACGGACTGTTAGAAGACGATTCATTTTATTTACGTGCGTCCTGTTCAAACACTTTCGAACAACTAACAAAATTGTTCATTTATTTTACCTTTTCAAAATTTTATCATCCAATCATCTGTTTCCATTTCATCACGTGACTTACTCTATGCTCTTTTGCTATTTACTCTCTTCCTTGCTGCTTTTGCTCTTTTGCCGCTCATCTTGCTCTTTTCCTTGCTTATCTTGCTCTTTTGCAGCTCATCTTGCTCTTTTAATTGCACATCTTGCTCTTTTTTTGCACTTTACCTTGCTCATCTTGCTCTTTATCTTGCTCATCTTGCTCTTTTGCTGCTTTTTTGCAGCAGCCGTTAACCCCCCTCCTATCTCCCCCCATCTCAGCAGCAGCCGTTTTACCCCCTTCTCTCCCCTTTTCACTTATGCAGAAGCAGCAGCCGTTTTACCCCCTTCTCTCCCGCCTTTTCACTTACTTAGCAACAGCAGCAGCAGCAGCCGTTTTACCCCCTTCTCCCCCTTCACTTACGCAGCAGGAGCAGCCGTTTAACCCCTTCTCCCCTTTTTTTGTCAAACAGGGATGCCAGATCACTTTGTACTTATATTAATTCCCAAAGGCTCTATGCTAATTTTGTTGGCGACTCTTGTCATCCCAGATCTTCATCAGTAAGGTCGTGTTCAGTCACCTAGAACTAGCTCTCCTTAACTTTATTCCTTTCGAGACCATTATGCACTTGAAGACCCCATATCTTCAAACCAGTTCAAACCGGTTTTTTTTTGTTCCGATACTTACCCCTTTGCAGTTCTATTTTGAACCCTTACACCGTTCTAACCTTAACCCTAGTATCTTACTCTCAGATCTCTAACCTTAACCATAGTCTCTAACCATAATCCCAAGTATGTAATCCTCTTCAATTCTGTTTTATCCTTCATCCCAAATATAATTTTAACTTTCATTGCCTTTGTAATTGTATTTCTAACCTTAACCCTAATTCTCTCTTCTCTAACCCTAAGCCTTACTTTCTCTTCTCTAACCCTAACCCTTCTATTTTTCTCTTGTTGTGTATAGTATTTCTATTCATATTCGTACCCTAAACCTAACTTTAACCTCAACCCTTACCCTTACTCAACTCTTGGCTTTATACTTAACTTCGACTCTTCTCTCCTTTTTTGCACGTAGTGCTCCTTTTGTTGTTCTGCAATTGTATTTTTGCAATGTTTTTGCTTTACTTCAAACAGAGTCAGAAATTGGTGAAAACATGATATAACAAACGGCTCATAAACAAACAGACAACAAAAGGAGCACCACGTGCAAAATGGATTAGGGAAACAAAAAGAAACCGGTTTGAACTGTTCTGAAGATATGGGGTCATCAAGTGCAAAATGATCTCGAATGGAATAAAGTTAAGGAGAGCTAGTTGACAAGAGTCGCCAACAAATTTAGCACAGAGCCTATGGGAAATTAATATAAGTACAAATTGGTCTGGAATCCCTGTTTCACAAAAAAGGGGGAGAAGGGGTTAAACTGCTGCTGCTGCTGCGTAAGTGATGGGGGAGAAGAAGGTAAAACGGCTGCTGCTGCTGCTGTTGCTAAGTAAGTGAAAAGGCGGGAGAGAAGGGGGTAAAACGGCTGCTGCTGCTGCATTAGTGAAAAGGGGAGAGAAGGGGGTAAAACGGCTGCTGCTTCTGCATAAGTGAAAAGGGGAGAGAAGGGGGTAAAACGGCTGCTGCTGAGATGGGGGGGGGGAGATAGGAGGGGGGTTAACGGCTGCTGCAAAAAAGCAGCAAAAGAGCAAGATGAGCAAGATAAAGAGTAAGATGAGCAAGGTAAAGTGCAAAAAAAGAGCAAGATGTGCAATTAAAAGAGCAAGATGAGCTACAAAAGAGCAAGATAAGCAAGGAAAAGAGCAAAAGGAGCAAGAAAAAGAGTAAATAGAGCTGCAAAGGAGCATAGAGTAAGTCAAGTGATAAAATGGAAACAGATGATTGGACGATAAAATTTTGAAAGGTAAAATAAATGAACAATTTTGTAAGTTTTTCGAATGTGTTTGAACAAGACGCACGAAGATAAAATGAATCGTCTTCTACAGTCCGTAGTGTGGGATATTAAAAAGGAACAAAGAAGGCAAATAAGAAAACCAAAGCGTACATTTTAAAATATTGCACTATTCATACTTTGAATAAGCATTTCCAAAGAAAAAGATGGGTTAAGTTAAAAAGATACTAATAACGTGATTGTCTAAAATGTTTGGTTAGGAAGCCAATAACCGAATTTTACAATTTGAATCAAAATGTGCGTTGCAAGAGCTGTCAGCAAATATTTAAAGAATTGCGCAGATTCAAAACATGGAGGCTTGCATCCAAGAGAGAAAACTTAGCAACATTGAGACATGCCTTCTTTGTCCATGCATGGAATAGAAGGAAAGACAATTCAATTAGACCTGATCCAATACGGCCATGTGATAAGCGCTCTGTTAGCAACAAGCTCCAGTTTTCAGAAGAGATAGATAAACTTATCAGCATGGAAAAAAATCATCAGATAGAAATTGAACGATGAGGAGGATAGAAGATGTACTATTGCAACGATTGAAGATACAAAAGCAAAAAGCTATTCAATCTATAGAGACAACAAACCCGAAAGGAATCGGTCAAGAAACAACAAAGATATAAGCCCTTTTACCGTGCGTTGACCTTCCGAAATCACCTCCTCTTAAATAACTGGAAGATGCATCAAAACAAAATGGCGGAAACGAAAGCACAATGGCAGACGAGATCCAAGACGGACGCCGAGATCCAAGATGGTGGACCGGAAAAGGATATGACGTCATAGGCATGTACAAAAGGCTGCTCGGCCTTGCTCGGCCTGAATAATAATAGCCATTTCAATCTCTAATACTACTTACCTCAGTATGTTACAAATATTCGATGAAATTTTTTCCGAAAGAAATGAAGGACTAAACACCAAATATATATTTTTGGTACAATAATCTTGCAATCCTGGAAGGCAGTTGTCGGGGGTGTCTGAGGTAACATAAATGTGTATTATATCTATATGTTAAATAAATAATAATAAAAAAAACGTGTCCACGTACGGCCGTCATTCAGTATTGCGAGTTTTTGACTCGTGAAGAAATCGACAACGGCGGCAATTTATAGAAAACTGCTAGTGGTGTCAAACATTAATTAATATGCGAAACATATTTTGCTCGATGAACATGCATATTTAAATGTCTGCACCAATCAAGGGCAGCTTTGGTGGATGATAACCTTTAAGGACGTATTCTGGAATTTTCTAAAAAGAGGTACGAAATAAGGGTTTATCTATATTAACATTATGTAAAATCTGTTGCAGGACAACGTTCACTTTTGAACTTGAATTTGGCAATTGGATAGTACACAAACACATCTATCATAACATATCTATCATAACAGCTACGGAATTCGTTAACCCACAATGCTCGAAGCACGGTCAACCTTCCAGGTTATCCAAGTTCCACGTGGACTAAAAACTGTATCTGCATTTGCGTTTTATCCATACAAGGCTACTGTAGACTTAAAAATCTAAATTACAACAAGCTCTAGACTATTCAAAATTCATCAGAAGCGCTTTACCCAAAAGATTGAAAATGCCAAACAACGATCGACCTATTTCTGGGGTAGAAAGAACCTTTAGGTTCGAGCAAGATGTGTTCTTTAATAAAGAAAGTGTTGATGCCGAAGCGGACTTCCCTTGATGAACCTGCGTTAACCATCACAAATGTTAGAAATAAAAATTACAACAAAGTTTCAGACAACAAATTTAGGTACGCCTGACGCGCGTTTTGTGTATTCAAGCCGAAATTTAAAAAATGCCAAATATTATACATGTATAAACAAAATGAAGACCATAGAACAATAAAACTAATAAATAGAACTGGAAACCAACATTTGGCTAAGATCGATCTATGTCTGAGTTAGAAAAAAACCTTAGGGTTTGGGTAACTTTGAAATTAAAACGGATATTTTAAAGCTTAGCTCTGCTCTTCAAGACAATAGTGTTAATGTCGGAGCTGACAGACGTTGGAAAAGTCTTTTCTTCAGCAGCGCCAACTAACACAGAAGTTAGATATCAAAATTACAACAAAGTTCCCGACGACATATTTTGCCTATCCAAGACACATCTGAGACCCTTACCCAAAAGGTAAAAAAACTCTTTATGACAACAAAGAAGAGCATAAAACCAAAACTGTGGAACAGGAAACCAAAATTGACTAAGATCAACTTACTTCAGGAGTGAGAAGAATATTAATTTGTTTGACAATTTTGAAATAAAACAGAAAATGTAATGCTCTGATGTGCTTTTCAATCTAAAAGTGTTGATGTCAGTGCAGGCAAACCTTGATCAATTTAAACTTCATCACCACCGCTAACCATCACATATCTTAGAAATCATAATTACAAGAAAGCTCCCGACAGTAAATTTTGCTACGTTTGACAAACGTTTTGCATTCAAAACTCCTCAGAGGCGCATTACTTAAAATATGAAAAATGCTAAATAATATATGAACAAATTTAAGAGCATAGAACAATCAAACTAAAAATATCGAACTGGGAACCAACATATGACTAAGATCGATCTAAATCTGGACTAGGAAGAACCTTACGGATATTTTAAAGCTTTGGTGTGTTCTTAAACATAAAAGTGTTGATGCTGGATCAGACTTATCTTTGAAAAGTCAAACTTCAACAGCAACGCAAACCACAACGGAAGTTAGAAAAAAGGCAATAACAAATGACCGAACTTTGAGGATTTATTACAACTGTCCATGAGAAAAGACAAAATAAGTTGAACATACCGGAAACAATTAAGATTGCAATGGTCTGAATTGGTAAAATTTAAGGTATTTCAAGAAACTATGGAATAAACCAGGTTTTATGTCGAGCAAATCCCCCATTTCCATTGCAATCTTAGGGTCCGGTCACCAAATACAACACGGTTGTGATGACATAATATGGATGCTGAAGTGATTATCTTAGTATAACAACCAGCCAAACACTAACCAAAACAATCAACCGCTTCGTCTAACATAAATTTTGATTTTTTAACTAGTGGCTTATAACGAAGGAAGAACTGTTTTTAGGAATCGCATACAACGTAATCAAAATTACATGAAACTTTTGTATAAACCGGAAATAGGCAAAATGTTTAAATAAACGCACTGAGTGACAGGTTTTTTTGCTTTTACATTTTAAGAGAAATGATCATCAGTCAGAAAAAAGGTAATTTCTAATTGACAATGGAATCTGCATATATGCACTCATAGTTGAAATAAATGACATTACAAAATGCAATAACGCCAATGATATAGACAATTTATTTCATAAAACAAAGAGGATTCAAAGAATGATCTACCAGCTTTGATGTTTTTTTTAAACAACGAAGCATGTAAGTCATTCTATGAATCCTACATATTTAAATACATGATTAATGCGTGAATTTCTCAGTGTTGAATAGTGAGAAAAAGTGAGATTTCAAAATTATCAACCAAATAGGAAAGAATAATGCATGTTTTGTACAACAAAAAACAAAACTCTTAAGTTTTGTGCTTACACATGTCAACTACTACAATATTGAAAATACTGACTTTTCATTTTAGTCAACCTGCCCATTTTATACCGACATTTGAAGAGTATGCAATGTAGGTTGCATTGCTGATATCTTCATGCAGAGTCATTTCAGTTAGTGTGAAGCCGTCAACAGATATAGCATAACATCTGTCTCCAACCTTTTCGATTTCAAGAACATATTGATCCTTGAATAGATCTTTCTTCGCAGGATTCCAGGCCAATTGACGTTCGTGTTGGCTCCAATCCTCTCCAAGCCTATAATTCAGCACAACCGTTGAGGGTCTAGGGTTAAAGTGCAGTATGATATCATGTGATCTAGTTATTGTAGGCTTCGTTTGGAAGTTAATAGCATACCCACTGAAAATATTGAAAGTCAATATTACCTAATAGACAATATAGACGTTTACATTACCAGAAACAATTCTTCCTTGACATACCATAATTAATTTTCACAACGCTTGGTGTGCAGCAAAAAGTATAACGAAATTAAAGAATTATATCATATTGACTGAAAAAACTAATCTACATCAGCATTTGAAGAAAAATATATCAGGACTTTACAAGTATCCTTAGTTTCGATTTTTAGCCGTATATCATTTCACTTGAGTGTTGACAATGTATTATAAGTAGACAAAACGAGCGTCTGATGGAAGTACTTTCATTCAGATATTATTCCTTTAAAAGATTTCTTGTGTTAAAATTAGAGGTTAATTATCGCTGATTCCGTTTGCATGGTTTGCTTTGAACCTCGAATTCGACTCGACAAGTTAACTTAATATATTACACTTTTTATATATTTCACTTGAGTACTGGAATTTGTGTTGGAAAGTCACTGTTTACATAATGATGATAATTCCAGTTTTTTTACGTTCTGATCTAAAATTCTGGCTTTCTCTAATGCAGTTGATAGGTTTATCTCGTTTAGTCATTGTTGAATTATTTTTGGCTTTAGTGTTGTGTTTGTTCAAATCTAAGGTATTACTGGTCCTCCAATTTTTCTACCCCTAGCCACAGTCCGCGAGTAAATTTAGTTCTATTTTTAGAACTGTCAAACATTCTTGCCTTGTGGAAATAGTATAGAGACGAGATGAACATTTTTATATACACCTTATTTAGTATAATAAAATAACATCCTGGACCCAAACGCCTGTACCCCTAGCATGTCTGATGATGGCTAGTCCAGAAAAGCGCTTCACACGCATTGAGTGTTTGTTTTTTTTTGTCATTTATAAAAATAATATCAATATGTGGATTGTGTCGTTCTGTCACATATTCCATATTCTTTCGTTTTTAATATTTATACTGAGTTTTTCAAAATTCGGGGAAAATATCAATACTTCTCAGTCGTATGTATGCATGTTTCACAACTTGCAGGTGACAATCTGCTGTACTGAAAACATTTCTCCGTCTGAAAACTGTGTCTATAAATGTTACAATGACTTTATATTGTGTGGTACTACAATACCTTAAGGTTGCCATAACACGGTTCTTTCCACATCATTTCCATTGCCCAGCGGCCTGTAATTAGGACCGTGTAATGTATCATTTATCAAAGGTAAATACATGTTGTAACACTTACCCTCTTGGGTTGTCTGTCACTCTTGGGTCAACAATTAAGGAGAATTTTGTACTGTAAAGTTGTTTTCCAACTTTAACCTAAAAATAAAGATAAATTGGCCATTCAATTATAGATTATGCAAAAATGGACAACAGTCTCATATAAAAAGGCACAGTTTTTTCATCAAGGCTAATATGATGAATAGTTTTAAAGACAATGTTGATATATTTTTTTTGGCTTTCAAATTTGTCTTTCACGTCATTAAAGAGAATTTACAGACCCACCTCACATTTTCGATGTGTGTACTTGGAGTTTTTTAGATCACCAAAGAAGCAGAGGTACCAATGGGGTATCCGTTTGTCAAAAGTCCGAAAGGGCAGAGACAAAACCAGTAAACAAGAACGGGACAAAAAACAGACAACATGTAAAACATGGAAACACAAAATACTGAATATCAATCAACAACGCGAACTCCAGTCGAATCAAGATAGTGATTGCCTTTCCTGGTGGAGTATCTTTGTCTCCCTTAGCTCGGTATCGACACAATTTTGTAGGAAAATTTGTAGGAGGTACACGAAAGTTTAAATTGATGTACACTTTTGAAAATACGTTGATAGTTTTGAATCAGATTGGATCATATTGTATCTGAATTTGGCCACTTGTTTGACATTCTATTCGATTCATTTTAACTCTTTATTATTTGGTATTTTTATCAACAATGGTTAGTTTGGGCGTCTCTGGAGAGTTCTAAGTGGACTTCTTAGATCTAATTTGAAGATATCTGTCTGTTACTATGTTGTTCTTTTTTCATAAGTGTTATAGTTAATTTTATGTTTGCTATGACTATAATGACTTGTTCTAGTAAAGCTTTAAATTGGCAGGTTAATATCAATCAATTTTATCAATCAATCAATATTATTGGACAAAGGCACAGTTTAAATATACATGTGATGTGTTATCCAAATGTAACAAAAAATATAAAGCATAAAGAAAAAAGAGAAAAGACAGTGTCATATGAGCATAACAGTAATTGAGCCATTATTAATATAATTAATGCAATAAAACAAAACAAAGATATTTATAATAATGTATATTCAGCCTATGAGGATTTACGTATTTTTAGAGTTGAAGTCACGTTTGATAAACATTTATTTTAGAAATAGTATAGATTTTGGGGATTAAGTAGGAAACTAATAAACTTCTCCTCTGGTAGATTACTTTTATTTTCTAGGATACTTCTATAAGTATTCCTAACTTCTGATAGGCCCAAACATTGTAATACAAAATGAATTTCATTTCAACTTAAGTTTTACAATACACGCAGAATCTTTGATCCGTTGGAATAGGGGTTTATGGTACCTCCCAGTTTTAATGGCTTATGAGTGGGCACTTGTTTTAAGTTAAGTTCGAACGTAGGTTTTTGTCAAGATTAAATACGAGATATTTTTGTAGTTCAAAATTATTATGTATCTTACTAAAAAATCTAAGTTTTCCAGAGTCAGTTTCCTTTATGTGAGCTAACTAGTTGTTACATGTAACACCATCCACATAAAAAGACATAATTTTATCTGTAAACTCTGCTGTTGATATGTCTAGTGTTTGTAGGTTGAAGTTTTGTTTAATTTCAGTAATAAATTGTGTCCATGACGGAATATTCATACTCAAGAAAGTTTTATCTTCCTCATAAGCTGAATTTAAAATATCAAACACATTACTATAACGCATGTTATGCTGTAAGTTTTCAAGACTGTTATAGTAATTAAACATTACCTTAAACATTTTAAAACAAATTGGATACAGTCCTAGTTCTGCATGTATAGCTAAGTTTGAGGTCTTGCCATGAACAGCAAGAATATTCTTCATGATCATATTTTGAATCTTTTCAAAGAGCAATGTGTCTAGATTTTGTTTTTTGATTTTAAAAGCTGACAGGCAAACCTCCAAGACGTAGGTAATAATTGGTGTAATAATCGATTTATATAATTTCAGCCAGTTTTTGGCAAATTGGAATTTAAGATTTTTGGCTAAAAATGCTTTTCTTCTAGACAAAAAAAGACCGTAGACTGGCTCTATCTTTCAACCTCACGTTCCGTTATATTGATGATGTCCTTTCACTAAACAATTCTCGATTTGGTGACTTTCTTCATTTCATATATCCCCAGGAGCTTGAGATAAAGGACACAACGGATTCTAGGAAGTCTGCTTCATATTTAGATCTACATCTCGAAATTGATTCTCAAGGAAGACTTTCAACAAGGCTCTATGACAAACGTGATGACTTCAACTTTCCAATCGTCAACTTTCCGTTCTTGTGTAGCAACATTCCGTGCGCTCCAGCTTATGGAGTTAACGTATCTCAATTGATTCGTTACTCCAGAGCGTGCGGGACTTACATCGATTTTCTAAGCATATCGACACGTCTGACGTAAAAATTGCTCACACAAGGTTATGTTGCTCCTCGATTGCTGTCTTCACTCAAGAAATTTTACGGAAGACATCATGCACTTATAGACAAATATGGGATTTCGATCTCTCAGATTAGTGCAGATGTTGGTTTGTCATAGGGTGTTGTTTTGTCTTCCTTTACCGGATTTGACACGCTGAATGGACTTTTGGCAACGCGACGGGTGTGCTATAGCAAGCAGGAACTGCATACTCTTCCGGAGCACCTGAGTTCACTCTTGTTTCGACTGGAGTTCGCGTTGTTGATTGATATTCAGTTATTGTATGTTTCCATGTTTTACATGTTGTCTGTTTTTGTCCCGTTCTTGTTCGTGTTTACTGGTTTTGTCTCTGCCCTTTCGGACCTTTGACATTCGGATACCCCATTGGTACCTCTGCTTCTTGCCTTTTCTGATAAGTTTTCGGCTGCACCGGTTAACTTCCCGTTTGATAAAAAGAATAAACCAAGGTATTTATATTCTTTGACAATTTAATATTGTACGATAACGTATATATGTAAGAGGCAATAGGTGAAATTAGTCATTAAGTTATTAAAGCTCATTGGTCTAGTTTTGGAATTTCGGTTATTTTGAGGGAATCTTTTGGGGTTTTACAATGAAGATAGGGTTAAAAGAATTTACATTTTTAAGTTATTAGAAAGTTTTATTAAATACTACTTATTGTGTCATGGATTTGGTAGCCTAAAACCGCTAATGGCTAATGCATAACCTCTGAAAAAGTAAATACAAATCCTTCCCCTCCCTCCCACCCCAACATTAAAACCTAAATTATCTTAAAATCAAGATTACGAACCCGTAAAACTTGTGTGCTTATTTTATTCCCCTACATATTATCTTTGAAATCAAGACATCAAATTTAAAACCTTTTTTATATTCAGTAATAGTAACAAACATCCTAAAGCTTTAACTCTAGGCAATAACAAAAATGCCACGTTAATAGTGATAATTCCTCAATTGAATTTGGAATTTCTCTTATTGCCTAGGATTAGGTTGATTGCTTGATTTTTTCACTATATAAATTATCTTTATTCCCTACGCGGATTATTGTATATGTTATAAACAGAATTGTTTGTGTTTCAAGGCTAAATATTGTGAAGTTAAAGATATAATATCATTTTTATTGGTCAATCCAATTTCGTATTTTATGATATTATTAATGTCTTGGTTTGTTCCCTTTTGTTGGTAGCTTGAAATGATTTTATAGTATATGTATGCAATGACTTCAGTCTCACATACTGTACGTCAAGTTGCAATACCTCCCAAGTCAAAAAATTCCCTTACCAAATCACCCTTCCAAATCATTTTCAAATCAGCAATTTGAAAGTGATTTGGAGATGATGCAAATTCACATGCAAATTAGCTACCAAATCATCTTTTCAAATCATAACCAAATCAACTGATTATAATATCTTTATCGAAATCATAACCAAATCACCCCAAACAAAATAATCCCTCCCCCTTATTCCCTTTCCAAATTACATTCAAATTGTTACAAATCATTTCCAACTTGCTTCCAAATCAGAATCAAATTAGTTTCAAATTGCAACAGAATCATATTATAAAATAACCAAATTGTTTGTTTTTAATTCATAACAAAATAATTGAAAATAAGTTACTTCTCAATAAATGTTATTCTTCAGCTTATGTAAAATATATATGGTCACCAACAAACATCAGATCTTGCTCAAAGTCAATATATTCTTGGTGAATTGAAGCCTAAAGTATTTTCTTCGATCAGCCTTTTCTGATAAACATGGCCCATTTCATATTATAGCTAAAGACAGGAATGCAATTGTGTTCGATTGAAATTTAATAGGAATATTTATATAAACCCCTCTAACACTATAGATCCAATTTTAATATTTTATGCTCTAGAGTAATATAAACAACTTACCAACATGTATTAGGGCAATATATATGACCATTTCGTACATTCCATAATGAACAGTATAATAACAACAGTAATTGTTTTATACAATATAAGTTTGTATTTTTACTTCACATTGAATATATTATTAAAACTATACACACAATTAATATCTATGCACATAAAAGTCTGCTTTCCAAAGAATCCGCAACATTTACTTTAACACACTGATTTCTCTTTCACACAAAAATGTCTGACAATAACAAATTTGAATTCAGCCAATGATTTCGCCAGATTTTCAAATTATTTTCAAATCATATGAATTGGCATACAAAGTGTACGAAATTGCTTCCAAATGATAGCATCTGAAATAAAAGATATTCAAATCTGAATCAAATTATTTCTGTAAACGAAATGGCTACCAAATCATAACACCATATTTGTACATAACTGATTTGGTAGTGATTTGGTTCTTAAATCAGTTTCAAATCATAGTTTCAAATCGCTAATCAATGATTTGAAAGTCATTTGAAAATGATTTGAAAGTGATTTGAATCAGAATTTTTTGACTTGGGCTATTATGCAACTGTTGAAAGAATGGGTATCTTTAAACCTGCAGATGTTGTGGCTATGGTGGGCGTTCATGTAAGATTGATGGTCTTGTAGCGTAGTGTAACGTGTCAGCTAATAACACCGATGTTTGTTTTAGGGAAGCATTTCCCACTGCACATTGAATAAAGTTTGGACAGAGGAAGCACATAAGAAAGAATTAATAACCACAAGCGCAATGTGACCACTACAAAGTGGAGATACACATAAGCTTATATATTGTGTCTGAATCTAATCCATGCCATGTGGATAAATAAATGTTGTTTAAAATGTTGTGATTGTGGGGAAGGGGTAACGCTCTTTTCGATACAATTGGGCCATTTATAGCTGTCATTTGTAATACTGAAGGAAACAAGAGCTGTCGGAAATACCATCGCCATTAGATAGGAAACAGACAAACCTAATCATATAGAGGCGGGGAATTCCCGTTTTTGCAAATTACAAGCAGACTCGAAGGCCACCGGAGAGGTGATCAGCTAGTGATCAATAGTGTGATATATAAACCAGCGCCTTAAACCACTCGCCACCCAGGCTCCGTTTTTTTTTTCTTGAGACTAACTTTAAAAATATTTGTCAAAATTGGAAATGTTGTCATATAAGGCGTACTTAAAAAAAAAACATTTTTTTTTGTATAACGTATAAAAACCTAAATTCTCATTTTCAAAGGTAAGTCTTACTTTCTTTAATTATACCTTCATATTATGGACTACGACGTTACTTTGTACCAGTAGATCATTATATTTTAAAGTCAAGCCTTTACTTTTTTACATATGAATTTTATAATACCAAATTCTACAAAATTGCTTTAGGCAATACGAATAAGTTTCATGGAAAAAATTCCGGCATCAATAAACATAAGTCCAAGGTATTAAACTTAATCTCAAATTCAGTTTATGCATTGACACTTATTACTAAGCATTATCATATTGCCAAGGATTGAAGCTTAATGAATAATTTCACCTATTGCCTCTAGCATATGCATCACATACATGACATAAGTATACATATATAGATTTTGAGGTAATGAGTACCAGGTAAGGACCATTGTGATCTTTTAATTCTCCGGTATGTCTCCCTTGTTTTGACTTTTTTCCTGGACATTTGAGATTGATACCCTATGTTCGGTAATTTTATTTTTTACCTTTATTTAGAATTAAATAATGCAACTCGAGACCCACATTATACTCACATATGAGTTGGCCATTTGCGTCGTTACAAAGGTTACACTCGCTCACTGTAAACTAGAGTTTCAAACTAATTTAATAAATCATTTTTAGTAATGAGACTCATAAAGGTTGCATTAACTATACTGATGCAGAAACTTTTACTGCACTTAATAATTTGCTAGATATTACATACGTTTTGGTAAACAAATAAATCGCCAAATCATTGGTATTCCTATGGGAACAACTTGTGCGGCACTTATAGCTACCTTTTCCTTTATTGTTATAAATAACATTTTATGGGTAAACTACATAAAGACCCCAACAAACAGGGTTTATATCAAAACTTTCAAAAACACTTTAAGATATTAAGACGATATTCTTGCACTTATCAATCCTTCTAATTCTATTACAGATATCCATCCTTCCGAATTAACTTTGAACAAATCTAGCGCTACCTGTGATAGATGTCGTTTTTATAGTGTGCTAATTTTTGTGCTTTGTCTGGGATTATTGATAGGGGAGGTTAGGAAAAAAACTAGTTTAACTGTTTAACCCCGCCACATTTTATATGTGCCTGTTCTAAGCCACCTGAGTTCACTCTTGTTTCGACTTGAGTTCGCGTTGTTAATTGATATTTAGTTTTTGTGTGTTTCCATGTTTTACATGTTGTCTGTTTTTGTCCAGTTCTTGTTGGTGTTTACTTGTTTTGTCTCTGCCCTTTTGGACTATTGACATTCGGATACCCCCACTGGTACCTCTGCTTCTTTCCTGTTCTAAGCCAAGAATCTTTGACAAAGCTTTTGTCTTTTTGGTGTTTTGTGTTCCTTGTTTAAGATAGGGCCTATCTTTATCTATTTCAGGACTGGATTTAAACTATATACATCTTATTTAGACCTTGGGGCGTTTGCAGAACGGCATGAAGCGTTTATTAACCTCGTTAGAAGCTACATTGCAGTTGTTTAAATTACCGCTTGTAATGTGCGCTGTGTCGCGTACACTTATTCCACACCTCAGTATTTTCTAATTTGATTATCTTGTCAGTTATCTTTATACCGTTAGAAAAGTAGGCATTTGTGTCGTTACAAAGGTTACACTCGCTCAGTCATAAGTTTATTGCTTGTTCGTACTAAATGGACAATCGAATATCGAAAAAAAGCTAAGAGAAACATCAGTAGACATAGACTAATCACACAAACAAATTAAACAACATACAAATCTATCAATAAATTTATAAGTTAAACCTGATATTAGTTTGTTTTTTGCATACCAAATAGGAACTGCTAACTCATCCGGAGCACCTGAATTGACTATCGTCGTTGCTGATTGCAGTTTGGTTGTTGTGTATGTGTTTTTATTTGTTTATTGGTTTGTTTGGTTGTGCTGGTTTTATCTTTTGTCCTTTCGGATTGACGATATTCGGTTGCCCCGTTGGTACACCTTAGCATCTTTCTAATTTGTATTAAGTGCGTTTTATTCTTTAGCATTAACTAAGGTAAGTTGTTTCTGGTTATTCCTTTTATGTAGATTAAACCACCTCCAATAAGGAAAGGCGGCTTTACCTTAAACGGTTAACTTTTTCTTATTAACCGGATCCTTGAATTAACCTAACGAAACTTACTGTTTAGCTACGTGGACTCTTGTCTTTGTAACTCTTAGTTGTTAAACATTCAAGACAAATTAACCCCAAAACACCTTAAAACTCGATTTTACACCGGTTTAACATAGTGCAATCATTTTACGTACGATGATATTGGCAAATTTGGAGTAATAAGCAAATAATATTACAACGATTTTGAAAAATTATAATAGTCAATCAATCATCCGAGTTAATTACAATGTCATAACGGTTATTTAAAAGTGAAAACGTTATTGTCAACAATTTTTTAAAACATGTGTGCTTATGAAGAGAAAGCAATATGACCCGCGACACGATCGGAAAACTTTCTCCTTGCGTGAACATCTCAACACCCTATTCCCAGTTCGTTAGTTCGATTTGTAATTTTTTTTTTCAAATCTAAAGTACGCATTATTACTACATTTTAACAGAGCGACACAACCTAAACCAGAAGACATAACTGCGTCAGAAGTTGTTTTATGGTTTTACAAAATGTCTATATGTACCCTATGTGTAGATGTTTTCTGTGAAAAAAGAGCAGACGTACCTTTGTTTATTAGTCCGAGGTTCTGGAATGAACAAGTATTTGTTACCTATTTGGCCTTGACAATTGGCATAATTCGTACAATATTACCCAATTAAATTGTTTGTTTTGTATGTTATTGGGAACTATTTTCGGAAAATGGCTATTGTATACAATGATTTTTTGAAAGTTCTATTTGTAACCTTATATCTATTTCGTGACAACCTGGAATAAATTAACTTTGAATAATCTGCCCCACAAGGTGAAGTAAGAATTTTTGAGTTCCAATAAACTATGCATATAGTCAAAATAAATACAATTATACAAGATCACACTGGCCTCAATTTCCATCGACAAGCAAGTACAAAAATAACGTTATATCTTTTAAGCAAGATGTACCAAAAGGGTAATCAAATATCATACTATCGGAAAGACAAAGACAAAATCGATAGACAAAAAATACACAGCTCACAACATCAACAAAACAAAATAAAACAACACACATAACAACAAAATCGCATTCTGCAACGTGAACATAAGTTGAAAAGAGAGTGAACTAAGGTGCTCCGGAAGAGTAAGCAGTTCTTGATTGCTATAGCACACCCGTCACGTTGCCAAAGATAGATTTAGTGTTGGTCAAATCCGGAAAGGATGACATAAAAAAACTCTATATCCAACCAACATCGGTGCTTTTTTGTCTACAAGCACATGATGTCTTCCGTAAAATTTGAAATAACATCTTCTAAGGTTTAATTACAGTTCCCTTTGTAAATTTTGTTGCAGACCATTACATTCATTTTGTATGTTTAGGATATAAAATGTTTAAATAATAAATTATATTAAAAAGACATTTTTTAAGAGTAGAATATTTGATGATGAGATATATTGTATTGATTGGTCTAATTTTAGAAGTTAAAAGAAAGTCGAAAAATACTCTCTCTCCTTAGCGGTATGAATATCATTGCTTTGAAAAAAGTGTCCATGGCATTTTTTTCAATTAAAACACAGTTGTGATGTAATTCTATATTTTTTAAGACTTTATACCGATAAGTTATTTTGTCAGAATGCCGGGTTTGACTTGTCGTAAAGAAATAATTGAGGTTTAGTGTTAGACTCCGTTCTACCTAATAATAAATTACTTTTTCTATTATATTGGACAGTCATTAATAGATAATGTTTGAAAAAATGCAACAATAATAAGTTTTAACACATTTTTGTATAAGTTTTCCCATGCTTAGGAAATTGTACAAAGCTCTATGACAAACGTGATGACTTCAACTTTCCAATAGTTAACTTTCCCTTTCTGTGTAGCAACATTACGTCCGCTCCAGCATATGGAGTTTACGTATCACAATTGATTCGTTATTCCAGAGCATGTGGGGAGTACAACGACTTCCTTGATAGAGCTACACGGCTGACAAGCAAATTGTTAACACAGGGGTACGTTGTTCCCAGGTTGTTGTCATCACTCAAGAAATTTAACGGACGACATCATGTGCTTGTATGCAAATACAGGATTTCTATCTCTCAGATGAGCACAGATGTTGGTTTGACATAGAGTTTTGTAATGTCATCCTTTCCGGATTTGACCAACACTTAATCGATATTTGGCAACGTGACGGGTGTGCTGTAGCAAGCAGGAACTGCTTACTCTTCCGGAGCACCTGAGTTCACTCTCGTTTCGACTTGAGTTTGCGTTGCTGAATGCGGTTTTGTTGTTATGTGTGTGTGTTTTATGTTTTAATGTGGTTTGTTTTGTTGTGATGATTTTTTGTCTGCCGGTTTTGTCTTTGTCTTCACGGTTTTATGATACTTTGCTTCTTAGGTTCGAGTCCTGATATTCTCTCGTCCATGGCCTTAACCATACGGCTACAAATAATTTGAACGAAAATGTGCAGTAAAGTTTTCTGATTTTAGTAACCAACATAATCTTAGCCCGCTCCGGCACCAACACTTTTGTGTTGGAGAACACATCAAAGCTTTAAATTATCCGTATAAATTTCAAAATTGTCTAAACCCTAAGGTTCTTCCTACCCCTGACAAAGGTTGATCATCTTAGTAATAATTTGGTTTTTGGGTTTTACTGTTCTATGCTCCTCATATTCATACAGTGTTTGGCATTTTTAATGTTTTTGGTAGAGCGCCTCTGATGAGTCTTGAATAGACGAAACGCGCGTCAGGCGTAGCAAAATTTATTGTCTGGATCTTTGTTGTCATTTGTATATCGAACACATGTGAAAGTTAGCACTGCTGGTGGAGTTTTTATTCCCCGAGGTTAGCCCGCTCCGGCACCAACACTTTTGTGTTGGAGAACACATCAAAGCTTAAAATTATCCGTTGAAATTTCAAAATTGTCTAAACCCTAAGGTTCTTCCTACCCCAGACATAGATTGATCATCTTGGTAATAATTTGGTTCCCCAGTTTGGTATTTTGGTTTTTACTGTTCTATACTCTTCATATTCATACAGTGTTTGGCCTTTTCAATGTTTTTGGTAGAGCGCCTCTGATGAGTCTTGAATAGACAAACGCGCGTCAGGCGTAGCAAAATTTATTGTCTGGAACTTTGTTGTCATTTGAATTTTTCACATAAAAGCTTTTCTTAACATAATGGTAAAGTTGTTATGAAACATGAATTGAAATTTATTTAAATAATCCAATGACACTTAATTTCTACAGATACTCTTTTACTCATATATTTGATTGTTGAATTGACTTTTCATTATAGGAGACTTTTGACGCTTATGATCACATTAATACAATATTAACGACAAAGGAGACAAGTGTCTTAAATCCGAAAACGACAAAAACAGTGAACACAAACGAGAACAGTACGAAGAAACACAAAATTACTGATTAGTAATCAACAATGACGTGACGAGAGTGCACTCAGGTGCTAGGAAAGAGTAAGCAGTTCGTGCTAGCTATAGCAAAACATTCAGGCTGCCAGTGGCCATATTCAGCATACTAAATCCGATAAAGGAAGCCATGGCCAGACCAATGACAAACCATCATCTGCACTCATCTTAAAGATGGCAATCCAATATTTGCCTATCAGCACATAATGGTTCCCAAAACGTTTCTCGGTTGAAGACAACAAACGAAAAGCAATTTTTTTCAGACGTGATGCTCCGCCAAAAAGAATCGATGCAAGTTCCGCAAGCTATGGAATAACGAATCATTTGTGAAACATAAACTCCATAAGCTGGAGGGGACAGAATGTTGCCACACAAGCAGAGAGTGTTAACAATTTGAAAGTTAAATTAATATGAAAAAAGGTATTGCCTAAATGCGAGCACAGCATAATTCTAATAATTAAAGGTTGGCAAATAGGTTTGTAAATACATGTGAAAAAAAACTCTCCACATTACGATATGAATACAAGAATACAAGAATACAAGTTTATTGACCAATTATGGACCCTCAAGGGGCAATGACAGTACAAACAATAATAATGAAGAATCGTATACATTGTATCAATTATAAATAAATAAATTATTACAATTGAGAGTACAGTTTATATATCTAGTACATGTATATAGTTACAAATATGAAACAGAACAGATGGATTCTCATATGACAGAGTTCCACGCCTAAGTTGAGGAATAAAATCTTTTAGAAATCTACATTTTAAGAACCCCATTCTCGCAAAGACGTGGACACTTAATACTAAAACATTTGTTAACTAGTTCTTTGTTTACCTGAAAGTAAAAACACGTGCTAGCTGCGTTTTGGTTAATTTCCGAGTTAACCGAATGAAATATTTTGATTGATCAGTTTTGAACAGTAGACATATAAAGTTAACGTGTTTAAAGTGTTATTGTAAGTATTAGATACAATACATATGTAACAGAAAAACAAGCCGGTAACACCCGTTACCGTACAGTTTTTCCGCTCGAGGAATCAGGTCAAAGTCCGAAGCGCTTTCTTGTGTAATAATTTATTTATTGTATGAATTGATTGCCGTAAAATTTGTGTTTATATACATTTTAACCACCAAACTCATTGCTCAGCCAAGATGAAAGTTTAGAATGACATTGCATGGTGGTTCAAACCTCGTTCGGATTCATTGAAACACACTAAGATTACCAAATGCTTTAAAGAAACATAGAGTAAGATTTTTTTAAATACATTTTTAAATGAAATCTATTTGGAAAAAAATATATATAAAAGAAGCAAAAAGGCGCCAATGGGGTATTCCAGCGTCAAAAGTCAAAAAGGGCAACTACAAAACCGGCAAACACGCACAGGAACAGCACGAGAATATACACAAAAAACCAACACAATTTAAACCGAACAGAAATCAACAACGCGAACGAAATGAAAATATGACTTAGTTTCTGAAAAAAAAATAATGAATTTTGTCTTCATTTAAAGTTATTGAAAACATACAGCTGGCTATCTAGCTTTTCCAAATTTTAACAAACTTTATAATATATCGATTGATTTTTTTCTTAAAAGCAAACATTTGCCGTTAAGGGAAGATATGTAGGACATAAAACATAAAAATGTACTACTGATAAGTTGTTGGTCGTAATTGAACGGATTATTCCGTTTTTTTTTTGTGAAACGTTTCACATTCAACACAATTAAAACCAAAATTTACAAGCGTAAAGTTGTCCTTGTTTTACATTATCATCATATCAATTGGTTGTTGTTGTTTTTTTTTTTTTTTTGGTTTTAGAAAAAAAATAAATTGTTAGCAAATGTATCTTTTAACCCGTCATAGTTTTATTTTCAACAAATTATACATCTCAATCGTAGAGTAAGATTTCGTGCCAATCAAACCTTGTTCAATCCACTTATTTATTCAAAACTCACGACTAACGATATTCAATTTTTGATAAGTATTTATCTTTTTTTTTGTTATCTCTTCATGAACATAAGTTTAAAAAATCCATTTTTAATACCTTTAATGGATATACAAATACTTCTTATTTTTTCGTAATTCACAGAGAAGTTGTTATGGCATCAAGCTCTATATTAGATTTCTTTTTCAACACAAGCAGAAACTTTAAAATTGTGTTTAGTAAAGGAAAGCCTCCGTTATGGGGTGGAATAATTGAAGACAGGAGTATAGCATGTAGTGGAGTCCCAGAATCAGTTCTAATCTCACCCAGAACTTATTGCAGTTTATTTTTTAATGGCTGACCGTTTTGGACGTTATTTTTGTACAAACTTTATTGTTCACAAGTTCGCTAAATTTACAAATGATCCAGAAGGTGTCTTTTAATGGTAAAATTTATTCAATATATGAATTGATTGTCGTAATAGTTGGGGTTATATATATTTAAAAAACCAATTTTATTTAGTCCTCAGTAGTCGTGGGGTTTGATTGAAGTCTAGCACGACAAGGAATGATGGTTTAAACCCCGCTCAGGACAGGGACTTTTTCGAGACGATTTTAACTTAAAATGCATAAGCAAAATGTATTACAATTTAAAAACCTTAATATGATGAATAAATCTACCTTTCATCAAAATTTAACAACTTTGACTTCGTAAAGTACGCATGAACTAAGTTGACCTGTAGATAAACAGGTCGAGTAAGTTCTAAAAAAAGAGGCCAGTAACACCCGTTAAAGTACTGAAATTGAATAGCTCTGTGGGGGGTAAAGTCGTACAAACATTTTTTATGAGCGAATTAAACGATTTGATTTCACATCGATGCAGTGATATAATCTGAAATCATCGTAACGTTAGTTATTTTTATTTTTGTGCATTTTCTAGAACGTTCAATTTGGGAAGAGATGCTTGGTGCGATTGAACGTAAAATAAAAAAATACAAATATTACATAAATAATTTTTGGAATGCGACAAGCAAAATAGGTAATTATTTTAACATTCAATCCGGCTTCCTTTCAGAAGCGTATCCGGACGAAAAAAAAATCAATATCAGCATTAGGCAATTTTTTCGCGGGACCTTCCTGTATAACACTCCCTTCTCGCGGGCACCTCGTGCGCTCTACAAGCTGTGCTCACTATTTGTCAAACAGCTTTGTTGAAAGTCTTCCAATGAACAATAGTAAAGTATTGAATTGATAAATTGAAAACTTTAATAAAACACTTTTTATTCAAAAGATTTTTCAAAGATTTGATGTGTTTCTGTATCAAAAAGTGGTGATGTTGTAGCAGACTAACCTTGGGATTTGCTAGAAATCAAAATTACACCAAAGTTCCAACCTTTGCTACGACTGGGGCGCGTTTCGTGTAAATGAAAGTGATTTATGCATAGAAACACAAAAATCAGTCATTGGCTTATGTGTCCATAGTCAGTAAATAAGCAATATGTGTAAAAAAACTTGTTTAAATTATAAAACATCACAGATTAAGAAAATCTGGTCTTGCAATGGTGAAAGCTGTCAACTCATTATCTTGTTTGTAAACCGGAAATAGGGAAAATGGTATCATTCAAGAACGACACTGAGTGACATGTTTTGTTGCTTTTTTTTAGGAAGATGATGATCAGTCAGAAAATAATAACATCTACAACACAATGCAGAAAAATACTGACAAAATGTACTCATAGTTGATACAATATCGCTCAAGTTAAAGACATATTATTTCTTAAAACAAATAGGATTGATTTCATAGAATGAGTAACCAGTTTTGGTGTTATAAGAATAATAAATATTTTAATTTATTAGTGTTGAATACATAACGAGATAAAGTAAGGCTACTACATTGACAACTCATTAAGGAGGAATAAGGCATGTAGTGTGCTGGGAGCAAAAATGGCTGACCTTCTGTGCTTATACATGTAAGTTTTCATTTACAGTTTTAACAAAAAATACCGACCATCAGCACAGTCATTCTGCCCATTTTATACCGACATTTGCAGAATATGCGATGTAGGTTGCATTGCTGATATCTTCATACAGAGTCATTTCAGTCAGTGTGAATCCATCAACAGATATAGCATAACATCTGTCTCTAACCTTTTCGATTCCAAGAACATATTGATCCTTGAATAAGTTTTTCTTCTTAGGATTCCAGTCTAATTGACGTTCGTGTTGGCTCCAAACCTCTCCTACCTTGTAATTTAGCACAACTGATGAGGGTCTCGGGTTAAAGTGCAGGATGATGTCATCTGTTGTAGTTATTGCAGGTTTCTTTTGGAAGTTAATAGCATACCCACTGAAATATTGAGAGAAATATTATTATGTAACCAAGTAGACGTTAAAAAACGGTTTGAATTTTTCTTCCTTCACGATTTTACATTCCGTATTTTCATTGAATTGTAAAACTATGCTATGTGATGACTTTGTCAATATGTTTACTTTTGTTTTAAAAAAATTAAACCAGGTCCTTGTATTATTGTTTTAGGCCATGGTTTATTTAGTCTTTCCTTAAACATCGCTAATCTTTTTATTCATACAAAGTAATGTTATCTTCATTACGTGTTGTAAATCAATAGTGGTCATTATGGTATTATTTATTATTATTATTATTATTATTACAGTTTTTATAAAGCGCTAAATCTAAACAATGTTACCCAAAGCGCTGTACAACATATTATGACAATCCATGCATACATACATGACATATAAATATCACAAAAAAAGCTTGTTACTAATAAAATACATGTAGACAACATAAAAAGATATACATGCATCCAACACGTAAAAATAGCAATAATCAATAAAAAAAGTAATGACTGAAATCAGGGGTCTATAAAAATTACACACAGAAAATAAGCTAAACGAAATAAGAAAACATCGAAAATCATTTAAAAAAAGAAGGTTATATATGTAAAAATAAATCAAACGTCAACTAAGATCTATTAAATGTTAAAAATTCATAAAGATATATCTAATAAAAATCATCGGAAAGATAGGGGCTTTAAAAAGTTTTAAAAATATATAAGTACATAAATATATAAAAATATATGACATATTGTTAGCACCAGCAAGCAAAACTTCTATAAAAGTTAAAAATAATTCAAATAATACATTTATTACACCCTAACCGAACGTCAGTAGCACCACATCACATAACTAGGTTTTACCAGACTATAAGTAAGCTTGTCTAAAAAAATAAGTTTTGAGTTTTTTCTTGAAAATATTGACCGACTCTGCTGTTTGAATATCTCTGGGCAAAACGTTCCATAGAGATGCTGCTGCACTGTCAAACCTCCGCTTGCCATAACCTTTAGTTCTAACATTAGGTGTAATTAGTGTTACGCTGTTTTCGGATCTTAATGACCTTGCAGGGCGATACAGATGCACTAATTCACATAAGTATGTCGGTGCTTCGTGTCTGAGGGCTTTGAAAACATAAAGCAGTATCTTAAATTGCACACGGTAATGAATAGGCAGCCAATGAAGGGATTCTAATATCGGCGTGATATGTTCGTGCTTCTTTTTCCTAGTGACCACGCGAGCAGCTGTATTTTGAATCCTTTGCAGTCTCTGAATAGCACACGATGGTAATCCATAGAGCATTGCGTTGCCATAATCCAACCGGGAAACTACAAGTGAGTTTACCAAAGTTTTACACGCGTCTTCAGTGATGAATTGACGTATGCGACCTATTTTGTGGATCTGATGGAAACACGATTTACATAACGAACTTATTTGCTGGTTCATTGTTAAAGTTCTATCGAAGTAAACGCCTAGATTTTTAATACATTCGGAGCTCGTGATGATATTTCCTTTAAAACTAAGGTTACAGTCGTTCAATTGCTTGACTCGATGCTTTGGAGCAAATAACATTAATTCGGTTTTGTCTTCGTTCAGCTTAAGCATATTAGAGCTCATCCACGAACTAATGTCTGCTAAACAGTCTTCCAGTTGTTTTGCTGTATCTGACCAGTTGTTCTGAGGTTCGAACACCAAGTACATTTGGGTATCGTCCGCGTAACACTGATATGACATGTTATGACGTCTGCAGATTTCAGCTATCGGCTTGGAAAATATGCAATAAAGCTTCGGACCAAGAACTGACCCTTGTGGGACACCACACTGTAATCGGAATTGCTCTGAATGAACGGAACCTATAGCTATGCGTTGAGTCCTATCTTGTAAATAAGAAAGTAGCCATTGCAATGCCGATCCCGAAATTCCGAAAGCATGCTCTAATCTGTTTCGAAGAATCGTATGATCTATCACATCGAATGCCGCAGAAAGGTCTAACATAAGTAAGACAGCGCATTTGTTTTTGTCAAGAGCACACGTGATGTCATGATGCACACGAAGTAGTGCAGTTTCCGTCGAGTGTCCAGTACGATATGCTGATTGAGAAGGATCATGCAAGTTGTTGGTTATGAGATGGTCTTCAAGGCGACTTTCAATAACCTTTTCCAGGACCTTTGATACAAATGGAAGGTTCGAGACCGGGCGATAGTTTTTAAGTGTTTCGATGTCGAGGCCTGGCTTCTTCAACAAGGGTCTTACGATGGCCTCTTTAAACGATGACGGTACCACAGATGTTGAGAGTGAAATGTTAATTATTGTCGTAATTTTGTTGGCAACGCTGTCTACACATGTTTTCAAAAGTGGAGTTGGAATTGGGTCAAGCTCGCAAGACTTGCTTGGTGCTTTCAAAATGATTTTTTTCACTTCATCTACAGACGCAAGAGGAAAGGCAGTAAGTGGACAACCTTTGAAACACAAGTCCGCTCGTAGTGGATCAGTGTCGTTGTTTCTTCCGCATGTTGCAGTTAGGGCTTTCCTTATTTGATCTATTTTATCAAGGAAAAAGTTACCAAAACGATTTGACAGTTCGAATTGACATTGATGAGATGGTAAACTAATGACACTTTCATTTCCAAGTAAACCGTTGGTAAACTTAAAAAGTTTCTTATGGTCGTTCCCAATATCCACAATTTTGTTTGAATAGTAATCAACTTTGCTTTTCACAAGTAGTTTGCTCGACTGGATGCACAGATCTTTATAAACTAGCCTATGAACCTCAAGTTTCGTTTTCCGCATTGCTCTTTCGGCTTTTCTACGTTCAATTTTGACTTGACGGAGTTCATCAGAGTACCATTCCGTATTTGGTCGCATAGTGATGGTTTTTGTTTGAACTGGTGCATGGATATCCAGAATTGATTTTAGACCCGAATTGTATGTTTCAACTATTTGTTCGAGTACAGTATCTTGATTTTGCTCAAATTCTTTGCTGATGTCAGATTTAAAAACTACAGAATCTATGTTGTTGATCTTCCGAACAGTCAATGACTTTTGTTTCCGTGGTGGTTTAGAGAGGTTGATTCTAGTATTTATTGCTAGATGATCAAGAGACGCACTACCCTTGTCGTTGAAAATGTGGGTATCTACGATTGACGGTGTTCCAGTCATAAGTATACTATTTTCTCGGGTTATTATGACATCTAGTGTATGACCTTTGACGTGTGTTGCTCCACTTATGTGTTGTTCTAAACCCCGATCACTAAGTGTCTCAAGGAATTTTCGCCCGTCAGAGTTTTCTTTGTCGTTGAGGTGGAAGTTTAAATCTCCGATGATGATAATTTCGCCAGAAAAGTCCAAAATATTGTCTAGGAATTTCAACCATTCCTCGAAAAATGTTGTTGTTTTCAATTTATTTGCTCGGGTTGGTGGTGGTCTGTATATTACATAAATTCGAAAAAGATTCGACTGTATGCTGCATTCTAGGAGTTCAAATTGTGTCAGGTTTTTTTTCCGTTTGATTTCCCGAATTTCCAAGTTTGATTTGTGAATGATGGCGACACCTCCGCCTTTCCGTTCAGTTCTGGCTATGTGACGAATGCCGTATCCGTTCGGTACAAGTTCAGAAATAATGCACTTATCATCGCTAGAGCCGAGCCAAGTTTCTGTGAGTGCCAGAATGTCAATATCGTTCGAAGTTATGAAGTCGTTGATGGAGAGTGCCTTATTTCTAACGGATCTAACGTTTAACAATGTCAAAGACACTAGGTTGGTTTGAGAAATCCGTGGAGATTTCCTAAGTTGAACCAAATTCTCTAGGTTTATACCACCACACAAAGGTTTTGAAGTAAGTTTTTCAGTACGTTTTCCCATTTTAGTTGGAATTTTCACAGGTGGATCAGTTATCAAGGAGATAAGATTGCTATGATTTATACCAGTAGTGTAATCAAAAGTTTGTTCTCTTGAAATACTGAAAACAGATCTAATCGGTCTAAAAACATTACGACCAGCTTTAGTACCACGCCTTGTTCGTTTTGGTCGGTGCACAGTTGGTCTCCTATAGTTAAGGGTAAATGTTAAGCTGGTATATAGGCTACTTTTTAACACAGGTAAACGTAACTTTGACATAGGCATGTTGGCTCTTTGCTATTACTATGGCATAATAATAATAAAATGTTTACAATACATCCAATTCAATGGGAGCAGCCGATTAGCGCTAACCATTAACAAGGTAAATAAAGATGGTCATGTGAGAAACATGTTAATTTGTGAACTACATGTATATATTCTTGATACACAAAGATTTTTAGAAACTGTGTGTTGTCACTTAGGGCGCTTTGAAGGAGTCGGTATGGTAGAGGCTTTGTATTGGCAGGGTAGGTTTTATGCACTCGACCAACCCTTACACCTACAAGCAGGATAGCAAAAACAACAGAAATCTTGAGACTACGTTCATTCTTTTCTCTTTTGGACGCATATTACTACCCCGTGGTATTTTTACGACCAACACACAAGTAATTGATTTTATTGGAAGGTCGAAAACCGAACATATCGAATAAACTGCACTAGTACTGAAAACAGAAGTCAATCAAGCACCAGGGATATCGATTATGTGCAATATAACTAAATAAACCTGGGTGTAAAAGCGTTTGAATTTAGACTATCAAAAAATATTTCGCAATTTCGTGCCAAGTAAGTCCAAAGATCATGTTTGTGCTAACTGTTGGTCACAATGGAATCGACTCAGTGGTTTCAAATTACAAAGCACCACAGACGGTGTAATTATCTATGGTTGGGTTTTGTAGCCGAACATAATTTCACTTGATTGATGACCAGACAAAACGCGCGTCTGACGGTTTTCCTTTCGATCAAATCTTACTCCTTGGAATAGAACCTTAAAGTTATAGATTCACGTATTGGTCAAGCATTTTCTTTGTTTTGCATCCCGAATTTGACTTGACAAGTTATCTCAACATGCTCAATACATACTATTTTCTTCAACATCGTTACAAATTAGGGAAATAATATCGATACAATGTACCTCTCTGTCATATCTATGTATACTTTACAAACAAACTTAAGGATGTTCGCTGGTCAGTTTGAAAATGACAAGGTATATAAATTTTAAAATTTGATGGAAAGACCATTGGTGAAGGTACAAATTAAGCTTAAAAAATTCATGGGTTGCTGAACTCGTTTTCGAGATAATAAGCGTTCTAAATTTGGCGGGAAAAGGCTTTCTCTGACTCTTTCATAGGTTTAGCATTAGACTTGTACTAGTGTAAAAACCTATGAAGAAATAACAAGAAATTTTCAAAACTTTGTAAATTAGCTCTTTATGAGCAAAGAAACCTTATTATGAAAAGAAAATAGGGGGTTGCTTGGCAAAACTATTATCTTTATTTAAATGGTAAAATCCCGATGATTCCGAAAATCTGACAGAAATCTCAAAACTTGACCAGCAATCATCCTTAAGGTGACAATCTGTTGTACAAATAATCTAATCTAGCATCTACTACTAACAGACCATTAAGCAGTAGAGCAAGATAGTTGCCATATTAAAATGTATCAAAATGCCAACAACCTGTAATTTAGAAATTGACTTTTCAATGTTGCAGGAATTTTAATAGATATTACTTACCCGCTTGGGTTATCTGTCACTCTTGGGTCAACAGTTAAAGAAAATTTTGTACTGTAGAGTTGTTTTCCAACTTTTATCTATAAATGCAGATAAATTGTCCAATCATTTAAAAATTTAGCATACACAGACTACAGTAGCAAATCAAAAAACGCAAAAGTTCAGATGTTGGTTTGTCAAAGGGTTTTGTTTTGTCTTTCTTTACCGGATTTGACACGCTGAATGGACTATTGGCAACGCGACGGGTGTGCTATAGCAAGCAGGAACTGCTTACTCTTCCGTAGCACCTGAGTTCACTCTTGTTTCGACTGGAGTTCGCGTTGTCGATTGATATTCAGTTATTATGTGTTTCCATGTTTTATATGTTGTCTGTTTTTGTCCCGTTCTTGTTGGTGTTTACTGGTTTTGTCTCTGCCCTTTCGGACTTTGGACATTCGGATACCCCATTGGTACATCTGCTTGTTTTATAGATCAAGGCTAATATGATGATAAGTTTTAAAGACAATATTAATATTTTGGACTGGACTTTCAACTTTTTGCTTGAACGTTTTTAAAGAGAGCACCTAGCAGCGACACAAATGTGTGAAATACTAAGATAGTTTTGAATCAGATTGGATGGTCTTATATCAGAAATTTGGCTACTTGTTTGATGTTCTATTTGATTCATTCTAACTCTTCATCATTTAGTTATCCATTTGCCTATAATGTTGGGCGTCTGTTGTGAGTTTTAATACTTAGGGTAATATTGTACGTGAACATATTTATGTTAGAGGCAATAGGTGAAATTAGTCATTTAGGAAGCACGCTGTTCTACTTTTGTGGTCTCAATTATTTTGTGGGGTCCTTGGCGGTTTTACAATCACGAATGGGTTTTAAAATTTTGCAGACGAGCCCCCTGTTTCTTTTGATCAATGCCTTAGATATATCATATAGAATTTATTAACAAAGTTTTATCAAATCCTATTTATTCTGTCATGGGTTTTAATAGCTAAATAGTGCTAATGCTAAACCTACGAAAAGGCAAAGACAATCATCCCCCAAACATTTAAACCTAAATCATCTCCAAAACAAGATTACTAACCCATAAACATTTTTTGTTTATTTTATGTACATGATATATACCCTTACATATGATCTTTTAATTCAAGGTATCTTTAAAATGTTCAATAATAGTATCCATCATACTTAAACTTTAGCTCTACGTATCTCAATTGATTCGTTACTCTAGAGAGTGTGGGACTTCCATCGATTTCCTTAGTAGAGCGTCACGTCTGACGCAAAAATTGCTCACAAAGGGTTATGTTGCTCCTCGGTTGCTGTCTTCACTCTAAAACTTTTACGGAAGACATCATGCACGTATAGGTTATGTTGCTCCTCGGTTGCTGTCTTCACTCTAAAACTTTTACGGAAGACATCATGCACGTATAGACAAATATGGGATTTCAATCTCTCAGATGAGTGCAGATGTTGGTTTGTCATAGAGTATTGCTTTGTCTTCCTTTGCCGGATTTGACACGCTGAATTGACTGTTGGCAACGCGACGGGTGTGCTATAGCAAGCAGGAACTGCTTACTCTTCCGGAGCACCTGAGTTCACATTTGTTTCGACTGGAGTTCGCGTAGTTGATTGATATTCAGTTATTTTGTGTTTCCATGTTTTACATGTTGTCTGTTTTTGTCCCGTTCTTGTTGGTGTTTACTGGTTTTGTCTCTGCCCTTTCGGACTTTAGATATTTGGATACCCCATTGGTACCTCTGCTTCTCTCTAAACAATTAGCGATCCTTAACTAGATGTGTTCTGCATTTTTGCAAAGGGAGATAATTTGTGTCAAAATATGCCAATCTGGATCACTTTTTGGCAAACTTTTCTCAATATCAGAAAAACGAAGTGAAAGAACCTTTTTTTTTTTCGTTTTTTCTAACTTATACAAGCCTTGTATTATATAAATTATTTTACAAAATATCATCTAAAAAATTTAACATACATGATTTTCCTCCAAAATTGGTAACTTTCTTTAACATTTCAACGTAAATCAACCAGACTTTGGAGGTTTATCTTAAAACCCAATTTTGAAGCATGCCTTTTTTCAAGTTTAATTTTCTCAAAGTACATGTCATAGCACATCCATTGACAAATTCTTTAGAAAAATCGTTGACAGAAAAAATATAGAGTATGTGGCATGAAACGGCAGATGTTTTCGCTATAGTAGTCGTTCATATAAATACATTCTCTTTTACAGGTAAATGGTAACTGATGAAAAGTAAACATATTTTTGTAACGAGGAATAAGTCATTCAAAGACAACATTAAGATTGGTGGTCTTGTGGCGTAGTGGTTATCGTGTCAGGTAATATCAACGAGGTTTATTTTTGAAAACAGCACCCAAATCACATTAAAGAAAGTTCGAAAAGAGGAGGCACGTTAAAAAAAATGATAACCACAAGTGCAATGTTACCAGTACAAAGTTCTTCATCGCACACTACAAGCAAGAGAGATTCACATATTAAGCTAAAATATTGTTTCCGAATCTAATACATGTCGTGTAAAATAAGTTGAAACAAAAAGATGTTTGGGGGTAACGTCCTTTTTGACACATCTTGACAATTAGGGCTGTCAGTTTTAATGGCGTAGGAAACCGGAGTAGCCGGAGAAAACCATCGACCTTGGACAGTTACTGATTAACCTAATCATATAGAGGCGGGGAGGTCCCGTTTTAAAAGGACTAAATCCTAAATGTGGCCCTATAATTCACCATTTTTATTTCATTTAAATGAAATTATTCTAACAAGTTCAGTTCTTGATGAGCAAAGTATAGTAAAATAACAGTAATTCTAACAAAATCTCATTTATTTCGTCATAGAGATGTCATCAAATTATGCGAAAATGAGACTTTTGTGAACTGTGATCCATACGGTGAACCACAAAGATATTTTTGTGGTTAGCTTCTGTATAAAAATGGTCATATTCACAAATTATTGTAGTCTTACACTGTGTGGATCAATTTTGACAAACATCACTCTCAATTTGCATGTTTTTTTTATTTTTTTGTCCAAATTACAATTATAAAGACATTCTGGCTAATTATTTTACCATCACCATGGATCACTCTTACCAAAATCATACTGGTACAATAAATTTTAACTGATTTAGAATACATATTGCATATTCACGTTAATTTTAATCGTGATTTCCAAATTTAAGGGACAAATAAAAGTAATTACATAATTTTCGACCTTGGAGGATCAATATCAATGACCAAGAGAATAGAAAAAAACATGGAAACCAAACCGGAATAGTTATACATCGCAATGTAACTGACTTGGTACATGCATTTCAAATGAAATGGTGAGTTAAACCAGGTTTTATGGGGCACCAAACCACCTTCTTAAATTGCGATCTTATGGACCGGTAGTAACACAAAACGCAACACGGTTGTGAAGACATAATATAGGTAATAAGATGATCATCTCAGTACAACACTAATCAAAGCAATCACTAACCCATACGTTCAACTTAATTTTGATTTTTTCCACCAGTGGCTGATAACGAAGGAAGATTTACTTAGGGGACAAAATTTGACTCTTATCATACCTTGTCCTTACAAGCGAGACTCAAACAACACCCGAGATGTTATCGGCTAGTGATCAATAGTGTGGTATTGAAACAAGCGCATAATATCACTCGCAACCCAGGCCCCAAAATATTTTTGAAGAGTTACTTTAAATACATTTGTAAAAATTGGAAATTTAAAGACTTATATTTATTACTTATGGCTTACTTAAACAAAGACCCTCATTTGGCATATCGGGCTTACTTGACATTTTAATTTTTTTTTATGCTTCAATACCTAAATTCTAATCACTGTTTACAAAAGTAAGCCCTAATATTTAATTAAACCTTCAAATTATGAACTTAGACTTAATTTTGTACGACTAGGCAAGTCTTTTCTTTTTTACATATGCATTTTAAAACTTTTATACCAAATGTTACAATTTGGCCTTAAGTAATACGGTTATTTCATGGACAAAATACAGCCATTAATAGACCAAGGTCATAGGCATAAAGCTTAATGTCAAATTCATTTAAGCATTATCACTAAATAAATGAATAAGCATTATCGTATTGCCTAGGATTGAATCTTAATGCCTAAATTTATCTATTGTCATTAACATATACATTACATAAGTATACTGAATATGTAGATTTTGAGATCATGAATCTTGTCACTATCAGTGATGGCAAGATTAGCTTAACAAAGTCAGCGCGCAGGACCATTGCGATTTTCAACTTCTCCGGAATGTCTCCCTTGTTTTGACCTGTTTCTTGGACATTTAAGCTTATTCCCCGACTTCGGTATTTTTATTATTTATCTTTATTTGAAACAGAATTGAGCAGATATACGAAATTTTTTTTCAAAATAACTGTTCGCCTTAAGGTAAAGTATACGAAATTGACTGTCCGATCAATTTTCTTTAAAAAACA
>CAXARO010001435.1:0-85337 GCA_963971305.1 Arcuatula senhousia
ACATAAAAAGCCTGACTCAAATATGGAAAATTATGTAAAAAAGGGTTCAAAATATGTAGTTATCCTTAAAATTGCATTTTGAGCAATTTATTATGTCGCGACACTTTTCGACTCTTAATTTTCTCATCAGGAAGTAGTCTGAAATTTATGAAATTGTCCTATTCACATCTTTATTAGTTCCTTATCACATTGCATGCTTTAGTTTTTGTGTTTTTAATGTAGTTTAGGAGGAGATGCGGTTAGAAACTTTACGGTGTTAGGGGAGGTAACTCCGTAACTATAAAAAGTTTCGCTAAGCGGACTCATTTTTAAATTGGTTTTTCATGACCGGTATACTACCTTAAGTATTGAAATGATATGTCGCGAAACAAAAAAAAAATTTTTTTGGCGGAAGAAGAATAATAATAATCAGAAGAATTGCTAGAAGGTCTTTACGACCGTAGTCGTGAAAGACCTTAATAAGGACCGGTCGACATTTTTTCATCTGATTTTGACTAAATATGATTAAAAGTAGTATATTTAACATGTTTTGACCACTTTTAGTGCAAAAATGTCAAATTTCATATTTTTGGAAAAAAGGGGGGATAAATTTCATTTTTTTTATTTTTTATATCTGAAACCCTTAAATGGTCAAAATGTGTTGGAATAGTGTCATTAAGTTGATTTGACCTTGAAAAGTCAGTCAAGGTCATACGGTTACTCCATACCTGCGACCGGTGTCAATTTCTTAAAATTCCATTCGTGTCAAATATTTTAGCAATTTTTGGTCATTTTTTTATTTAAATATGTAGAATAGACATTGGACAACTGTTTAGCACATAAAAAGCCTGACTCAAATATGGAAAATTATGTAAAAAAGGGTTCAAAATATGTAGTTATCCTTAAAATTGCATTTTGAGCAATTTATTATGTCGCGACACTTTTCGACTCTTAATTTTCTCATCAGGAAGTAGTCTGAAATTTATGAAATTGTCCTATTCACATCTTTATTAGTTCCTTATCACATTGCATGCTTTAGTTTTTGTGTTTTTAATGTAGTTTAGGAGGAGATGCGGTTAGAAACTTTACGGTGTTAGGGGAGGTAACTCCGTAACTATAAAAAGTTTCGCTAAGCGGACTCATTTTTAAATTGGTTTTTCATGACCGGTATACTACCTTAAGTATTGAAATGATATGTCGCGAAACAAAAAAAAAATTTTTTTGGCGGAAGAAGAATAATAATAATCAGAAGAATTGCTAGAAGGTCTTTACGACCGTAGTCGTGAAAGACCTTAATAAGGACCGGTCGACATTTTTTCATCTGATTTTGACTAAATATGATTAAAAGTAGTATATTTAACATGTTTTGACCACTTTTAGTGCAAAAATGTCAAATTTCATATTTTTGGAAAAAAGGGGGGATAAATTTCATTTTTTTTATTTTTTATATCTGAAACCCTTAAATGGTCAAAATGTGTTGGAATAGTGTCATTAAGTTGATTTGACCTTGAAAAGTCAGTCAAGGTCATACGGTTACTCCATACCTGCGACCGGTGTCAATTTCTTAAAATTCCATTCGTGTCAAATATTTTAGCAATTTTTGGTCATTTTTTTATTTAAATATGTAGAATAGACATTGGACAACTGTTTAGCACATAAAAAGCCTGACTCAAATATGGAAAATTATGTAAAAAAGGGTTCAAAATATGTAGTTATCCTTAAAATTGCATTTTGAGCAATTTATTATGTCGCGACACTTTTCGACTCTTAATTTTCTCATCAGGAAGTAGTCTGAAATTTATGAAATTGTCCTATTCACATCTTTATTAGTTCCTTATCACATTGCATGCTTTAGTTTTTGTGTTTTTAATGTAGTTTAGGAGGAGATGCGGTTAGAAACTTTACGGTGTTAGGGGAGGTAACTCCGTAACTATAAAAAGTTTCGCTAAGCGGACTCATTTTTAAATTGGTTTTTCATGACCGGTATACTACCTTAAGTATTGAAATGATATGTCGCGAAACAAAAAAAAAATTTTTTTGGCGGAAGAAGAATAATAATAATCAGAAGAATTGCTAGAAGGTCTTTACGACCGTAGTCGTGAAAGACCTTAATAAGGACCGGTCGACATTTTTTCATCTGATTTTGACTAAATATGATTAAAAGTAGTATATTTAACATGTTTTGACCACTTTTAGTGCAAAAATGTCAAATTTCATATTTTTGGAAAAAAGGGGGGATAAATTTCATTTTTTTTATTTTTTATATCTGAAACCCTTAAATGGTCAAAATGTGTTGGAATAGTGTCATTAAGTTGATTTGACCTTGAAAAGTCAGTCAAGGTCATACGGTTACTCCATACCTGCGACCGGTGTCAATTTCTTAAAATTCCATTCGTGTCAAATATTTTAGCAATTTTTGGTCATTTTTTTATTTAAATATGTAGAATAGACATTGGACAACTGTTTAGCACATAAAAAGCCTGACTCAAATATGGAAAATTATGTAAAAAAGGGTTCAAAATATGTAGTTATCCTTAAAATTGCATTTTGAGCAATTTATTATGTCGCGACACTTTTCGACTCTTAATTTTCTCATCAGGAAGTAGTCTGAAATTTATGAAATTGTCCTATTCACATCTTTATTAGTTCCTTATCACATTGCATGCTTTAGTTTTTGTGTTTTTAATGTAGTTTAGGAGGAGATGCGGTTAGAAACTTTACGGTGTTAGGGGAGGTAACTCCGTAACTATAAAAAGTTTCGCTAAGCGGACTCATTTTTAAATTGGTTTTTCATGACCGGTATACTACCTTAAGTATTGAAATGATATGTCGCGAAACAAAAAAAAAATTTTTTTGGCGGAAGAAGAATAATAATAATCAGAAGAATTGCTAGAAGGTCTTTACGACCGTAGTCGTGAAAGACCTTAATAAGGACCGGTCGACATTTTTTCATCTGATTTTGACTAAATATGATTAAAAGTAGTATATTTAACATGTTTTGACCACTTTTAGTGCAAAAATGTCAAATTTCATATTTTTGGAAAAAAGGGGGGATAAATTTCATTTTTTTTATTTTTTATATCTGAAACCCTTAAATGGTCAAAATGTGTTGGAATAGTGTCATTAAGTTGATTTGACCTTGAAAAGTCAGTCAAGGTCATACGGTTACTCCATACCTGCGACCGGTGTCAATTTCTTAAAATTCCATTCGTGTCAAATATTTTAGCAATTTTTGGTCATTTTTTTATTTAAATATGTAGAATAGACATTGGACAACTGTTTAGCACATAAAAAGCCTGACTCAAATATGGAAAATTATGTAAAAAAGGGTTCAAAATATGTAGTTATCCTTAAAATTGCATTTTGAGCAATTTATTATGTCGCGACACTTTTCGACTCTTAATTTTCTCATCAGGAAGTAGTCTGAAATTTATGAAATTGTCCTATTCACATCTTTATTAGTTCCTTATCACATTGCATGCTTTAGTTTTTGTGTTTTTAATGTAGTTTAGGAGGAGATGCGGTTAGAAACTTTACGGTGTTAGGGGAGGTAACTCCGTAACTATAAAAAGTTTCGCTAAGCGGACTCATTTTTAAATTGGTTTTTCATGACCGGTATACTACCTTAAGTATTGAAATGATATGTCGCGAAACAAAAAAAAAATTTTTTTGGCGGAAGAAGAATAATAATAATCAGAAGAATTGCTAGAAGGTCTTTACGACCGTAGTCGTGAAAGACCTTAATAAGGACCGGTCGACATTTTTTCATCTGATTTTGACTAAATATGATTAAAAGTAGTATATTTAACATGTTTTGACCACTTTTAGTGCAAAAATGTCAAATTTCATATTTTTGGAAAAAAGGGGGGATAAATTTCATTTTTTTTATTTTTTATATCTGAAACCCTTAAATGGTCAAAATGTGTTGGAATAGTGTCATTAAGTTGATTTGACCTTGAAAAGTCAGTCAAGGTCATACGGTTACTCCATACCTGCGACCGGTGTCAATTTCTTAAAATTCCATTCGTGTCAAATATTTTAGCAATTTTTGGTCATTTTTTTATTTAAATATGTAGAATAGACATTGGACAACTGTTTAGCACATAAAAAGCCTGACTCAAATATGGAAAATTATGTAAAAAAGGGTTCAAAATATGTAGTTATCCTTAAAATTGCATTTTGAGCAATTTATTATGTCGCGACACTTTTCGACTCTTAATTTTCTCATCAGGAAGTAGTCTGAAATTTATGAAATTGTCCTATTCACATCTTTATTAGTTCCTTATCACATTGCATGCTTTAGTTTTTGTGTTTTTAATGTAGTTTAGGAGGAGATGCGGTTAGAAACTTTACGGTGTTAGGGGAGGTAACTCCGTAACTATAAAAAGTTTCGCTAAGCGGACTCATTTTTAAATTGGTTTTTCATGACCGGTATACTACCTTAAGTATTGAAATGATATGTCGCGAAACAAAAAAAAAATTTTTTTGGCGGAAGAAGAATAATAATAATCAGAAGAATTGCTAGAAGGTCTTTACGACCGTAGTCGTGAAAGACCTTAATAAGGACCGGTCGACATTTTTTCATCTGATTTTGACTAAATATGATTAAAAGTAGTATATTTAACATGTTTTGACCACTTTTAGTGCAAAAATGTCAAATTTCATATTTTTGGAAAAAAGGGGGGATAAATTTCATTTTTTTTATTTTTTATATCTGAAACCCTTAAATGGTCAAAATGTGTTGGAATAGTGTCATTAAGTTGATTTGACCTTGAAAAGTCAGTCAAGGTCATACGGTTACTCCATACCTGCGACCGGTGTCAATTTCTTAAAATTCCATTCGTGTCAAATATTTTAGCAATTTTTGGTCATTTTTTTATTTAAATATGTAGAATAGACATTGGACAACTGTTTAGCACATAAAAAGCCTGACTCAAATATGGAAAATTATGTAAAAAAGGGTTCAAAATATGTAGTTATCCTTAAAATTGCATTTTGAGCAATTTATTATGTCGCGACACTTTTCGACTCTTAATTTTCTCATCAGGAAGTAGTCTGAAATTTATGAAATTGTCCTATTCACATCTTTATTAGTTCCTTATCACATTGCATGCTTTAGTTTTTGTGTTTTTAATGTAGTTTAGGAGGAGATGCGGTTAGAAACTTTACGGTGTTAGGGGAGGTAACTCCGTAACTATAAAAAGTTTCGCTAAGCGGACTCATTTTTAAATTGGTTTTTCATGACCGGTATACTACCTTAAGTATTGAAATGATATGTCGCGAAACAAAAAAAAAATTTTTTTGGCGGAAGAAGAATAATAATAATCAGAAGAATTGCTAGAAGGTCTTTACGACCGTAGTCGTGAAAGACCTTAATAAGGACCGGTCGACATTTTTTCATCTGATTTTGACTAAATATGATTAAAAGTAGTATATTTAACATGTTTTGACCACTTTTAGTGCAAAAATGTCAAATTTCATATTTTTGGAAAAAAGGGGGGATAAATTTCATTTTTTTTATTTTTTATATCTGAAACCCTTAAATGGTCAAAATGTGTTGGAATAGTGTCATTAAGTTGATTTGACCTTGAAAAGTCAGTCAAGGTCATACGGTTACTCCATACCTGCGACCGGTGTCAATTTCTTAAAATTCCATTCGTGTCAAATATTTTAGCAATTTTTGGTCATTTTTTTATTTAAATATGTAGAATAGACATTGGACAACTGTTTAGCACATAAAAAGCCTGACTCAAATATGGAAAATTATGTAAAAAAGGGTTCAAAATATGTAGTTATCCTTAAAATTGCATTTTGAGCAATTTATTATGTCGCGACACTTTTCGACTCTTAATTTTCTCATCAGGAAGTAGTCTGAAATTTATGAAATTGTCCTATTCACATCTTTATTAGTTCCTTATCACATTGCATGCTTTAGTTTTTGTGTTTTTAATGTAGTTTAGGAGGAGATGCGGTTAGAAACTTTACGGTGTTAGGGGAGGTAACTCCGTAACTATAAAAAGTTTCGCTAAGCGGACTCATTTTTAAATTGGTTTTTCATGACCGGTATACTACCTTAAGTATTGAAATGATATGTCGCGAAACAAAAAAAAAATTTTTTTGGCGGAAGAAGAATAATAATAATCAGAAGAATTGCTAGAAGGTCTTTACGACCGTAGTCGTGAAAGACCTTAATAAGGACCGGTCGACATTTTTTCATCTGATTTTGACTAAATATGATTAAAAGTAGTATATTTAACATGTTTTGACCACTTTTAGTGCAAAAATGTCAAATTTCATATTTTTGGAAAAAAGGGGGGATAAATTTCATTTTTTTTATTTTTTATATCTGAAACCCTTAAATGGTCAAAATGTGTTGGAATAGTGTCATTAAGTTGATTTGACCTTGAAAAGTCAGTCAAGGTCATACGGTTACTCCATACCTGCGACCGGTGTCAATTTCTTAAAATTCCATTCGTGTCAAATATTTTAGCAATTTTTGGTCATTTTTTTATTTAAATATGTAGAATAGACATTGGACAACTGTTTAGCACATAAAAAGCCTGACTCAAATATGGAAAATTATGTAAAAAAGGGTTCAAAATATGTAGTTATCCTTAAAATTGCATTTTGAGCAATTTATTATGTCGCGACACTTTTCGACTCTTAATTTTCTCATCAGGAAGTAGTCTGAAATTTATGAAATTGTCCTATTCACATCTTTATTAGTTCCTTATCACATTGCATGCTTTAGTTTTTGTGTTTTTAATGTAGTTTAGGAGGAGATGCGGTTAGAAACTTTACGGTGTTAGGGGAGGTAACTCCGTAACTATAAAAAGTTTCGCTAAGCGGACTCATTTTTAAATTGGTTTTTCATGACCGGTATACTACCTTAAGTATTGAAATGATATGTCGCGAAACAAAAAAAAAATTTTTTTGGCGGAAGAAGAATAATAATAATCAGAAGAATTGCTAGAAGGTCTTTACGACCGTAGTCGTGAAAGACCTTAATAAGGACCGGTCGACATTTTTTCATCTGATTTTGACTAAATATGATTAAAAGTAGTATATTTAACATGTTTTGACCACTTTTAGTGCAAAAATGTCAAATTTCATATTTTTGGAAAAAAGGGGGGATAAATTTCATTTTTTTAATTTTTTATATCTGAAACCCTTAAATGGTCAAAATGTGCTGGAATAGTGTCATTAAGTTGATTTGACCTTGAAAAGTCAGTCAAGGTCATACGGTTACTCCATACCTGCGACCGGTGTCAATTTCTTAAAATTCCATTCGTGTCAAATATTTTAGCAATTTTTGGTCATTTTTTTATTTAAATATGTAGAATAGACATTGGACAACTGTTTAGCACATAAAAAGCCTGACTCAAATATGGAAAATTATGTAAAAAAGGGTTCAAAATATGTAGTTATCCTTAAAATTGCATTTTGAGCAATTTATTATGTCGCGACACTTTTCGACTCTTAATTTTCTCATCAGGAAGTAGTCTGAAATTTATGAAATTGTCCTATTCACATCTTTATTAGTTCCTTATCACATTGCATGCTTTAGTTTTTGTGTTTTTAATGTAGTTTAGGAGGAGATGCGGTTAGAAACTTTACGGTGTTAGGGGAGGTAACTCCGTAACTATAAAAAGTTTCGCTAAGCGGACTCATTTTTAAATTGGTTTTTCATGACCGGTATACTACCTTAAGTATTGAAATGATATGTCGCGAAACAAAAAAAAAATTTTTTTGGCGGAAGAAGAATAATAATAATCAGAAGAATTGCTAGAAGGTCTTTACGACCGTAGTCGTGAAAGACCTTAATAAGGACCGGTCGACATTTTTTCATCTGATTTTGACTAAATATGATTAAAAGTAGTATATTTAACATGTTTTGACCACTTTTAGTGCAAAAATGTCAAATTTCATATTTTTGGAAAAAAGGGGGGATAAATTTCATTTTTTTTATTTTTTATATCTGAAACCCTTAAATGGTCAAAATGTGTTGGAATAGTGTCATTAAGTTGATTTGACCTTGAAAAGTCAGTCAAGGTCATACGGTTACTCCATACCTGCGACCGGTGTCAATTTCTTAAAATTCCATTCGTGTCAAATATTTTAGCAATTTTTGGTCATTTTTTTATTTAAATATGTAGAATAGACATTGGACAACTGTTTAGCACATAAAAAGCCTGACTCAAATATGGAAAATTATGTAAAAAAGGGTTCAAAATATGTAGTTATCCTTAAAATTGCATTTTGAGCAATTTATTATGTCGCGACACTTTTCGACTCTTAATTTTCTCATCAGGAAGTAGTCTGAAATTTATGAAATTGTCCTATTCACATCTTTATTAGTTCCTTATCACATTGCATGCTTTAGTTTTTGTGTTTTTAATGTAGTTTAGGAGGAGATGCGGTTAGAAACTTTACGGTGTTAGGGGAGGTAACTCCGTAACTATAAAAAGTTTCGCTAAGCGGACTCATTTTTAAATTGGTTTTTCATGACCGGTATACTACCTTAAGTATTGAAATGATATGTCGCGAAACAAAAAAAAAATTTTTTTGGCGGAAGAAGAATAATAATAATCAGAAGAATTGCTAGAAGGTCTTTACGACCGTAGTCGTGAAAGACCTTAATAAGGACCGGTCGACATTTTTTCATCTGATTTTGACTAAATATGATTAAAAGTAGTATATTTAACATGTTTTGACCACTTTTAGTGCAAAAATGTCAAATTTCATATTTTTGGAAAAAAGGGGGGATAAATTTCATTTTTTTTATTTTTTATATCTGAAACCCTTAAATGGTCAAAATGTGTTGGAATAGTGTCATTAAGTTGATTTGACCTTGAAAAGTCAGTCAAGGTCATACGGTTACTCCATACCTGCGACCGGTGTCAATTTCTTAAAATTCCATTCGTGTCAAATATTTTAGCAATTTTTGGTCATTTTTTTATTTAAATATGTAGAATAGACATTGGACAACTGTTTAGCACATAAAAAGCCTGACTCAAATATGGAAAATTATGTAAAAAAGGGTTCAAAATATGTAGTTATCCTTAAAATTGCATTTTGAGCAATTTATTATGTCGCGACACTTTTCGACTCTTAATTTTCTCATCAGGAAGTAGTCTGAAATTTATGAAATTGTCCTATTCACATCTTTATTAGTTCCTTATCACATTGCATGCTTTAGTTTTTGTGTTTTTAATGTAGTTTAGGAGGAGATGCGGTTAGAAACTTTACGGTGTTAGGGGAGGTAACTCCGTAACTATAAAAAGTTTCGCTAAGCGGACTCATTTTTAAATTGGTTTTTCATGACCGGTATACTACCTTAAGTATTGAAATGATATGTCGCGAAACAAAAAAAAAATTTTTTTGGCGGAAGAAGAATAATAATAATCAGAAGAATTGCTAGAAGGTCTTTACGACCGTAGTCGTGAAAGACCTTAATAAGGACCGGTCGACATTTTTTCATCTGATTTTGACTAAATATGATTAAAAGTAGTATATTTAACATGTTTTGACCACTTTTAGTGCAAAAATGTCAAATTTCATATTTTTGGAAAAAAGGGGGGATAAATTTCATTTTTTTTATTTTTTATATCTGAAACCCTTAAATGGTCAAAATGTGTTGGAATAGTGTCATTAAGTTGATTTGACCTTGAAAAGTCAGTCAAGGTCATACGGTTACTCCATACCTGCGACCGGTGTCAATTTCTTAAAATTCCATTCGTGTCAAATATTTTAGCAATTTTTGGTCATTTTTTTATTTAAATATGTAGAATAGACATTGGACAACTGTTTAGCACATAAAAAGCCTGACTCAAATATGGAAAATTATGTAAAAAAGGGTTCAAAATATGTAGTTATCCTTAAAATTGCATTTTGAGCAATTTATTATGTCGCGACACTTTTCGACTCTTAAAGGGAAAATTCACGAATTTTGACTTATGGTCTTAAATGATAGAAAATGTCATGAAAAACATATATCCAAATTTTTTTCAAAAAATTCTTATTTATAACAGAGATATTTGGCATTTTCTGATTTCAAAAGTAACTCAGTGACGTCAGTGAGATGGTCTTGAGTGCATTGTGGGATATGACCGGATATCTGTGTATTACATCTTTATCCGATTAACGCTATATAATCGATATCGATATTGTATCTAATAAAACACAGTGTTGACGCGTGGTCTAATTGGTAAACAAAAGAAAATATTTAATAACGATAAACCGATACGCATTCACATAATTATTATGCAGATTTCTTTCAAATATATAGTATTTTTATCATTATTTGGGAACAAAATTTTTAATTAATGATTTTTTTAAACATCAATATTAAACAATTAAATCATGATAATAATTAAAATTCTACTACATAATTCTAATCTTATCCATAAATTACTCTATTTTAATTTACATCGTTAAAATGATTTGAAAATTTTCCCTTTCATATGATAATCACGCTATTTAAAACAACAAGGTGTCACCTGGCCAGACATCCCATGTGTTAATTGCAAATTGGCGATTACGTAATTTGCCCCAGGTAAGAATTTTGTATATTCGACGTGAACCTTTTCCCGGTGTCATCCTGGTTTGCCCACTTTTAATTAAGGGCATATACAAACATAAGGTGTTTTGTTGTTTTAGCAATTATAGTTTATTTCTTGATAATAGTCTGATTTTTCACCTGTATTTTAAAACATATAAGTAATAAAAGTTTGGCATATAGTCTACCATAGAATTCGTTGAATATTGTACATACAAAAATCAAGGTTAATTTCTGAAAGAAAAGAGAAAGGTTTTATTTTAAGTATATTTTTATGAAATATTATTCTGAAAAAAATAAATAAATAAAGATATTTTCATATTAGGTAAATGACACTGACTATTAATGATAATCTTTAGGCTCATGGGCGTTACTTTTTAAGCTTTGTTATGACTATGAGACATCTAATTAGAATCCTGAACCAGATTTTAAAATACCGGTAGTCCAATTCAAACATTTGTAAATCTCATTTTAAGGGGTAGATGATAAGGACTTGCATATGTCGCACACTTTTTACCTCTGCCTTTGAACTTAAATTTCACTCATTTAATATATGTATACTTGAATTAACAGTTTCTTAATACATAAAAATATTTATTATACATGTAAGTGGCTAGTGATAAAATGAACATGATATGATGATGAAGTTGATGGAATGGGGACACAAGGTGGATATGAGTTTCGACTGTCACTTGAAAAACAGGTAGAGATGAGTAGGACCGGACAATTTTGCCTCTTGCAAGGAGATCCTACAGTCAAATTCTTATCAAGTCCAGCTAGCATCAGAATTCTTTAACATGCAAGAAACATGAAATTTTCCCACCTTAGTGCACCGCTGGTATGCAGTAAGGTTTCCCGAATTATAGCCTGATGACCACGGCTTTCATTATACCATGCAAAACTGCCACATAAACCATATTCCACATGGGGCAAGGAAATTTCTAAGAAATCTTCGATTATTTTTTGATACATCTATATCTATAATAACTGTGCAAATAAAGCTAAGTTGATTTTTTTCTTCATTTTGAAAATATTTACAGAAATATACAGCAGCTGTCTTGTGAAAGACTCACATTGAGGCCGCACATTGAGCCATATCATAACTATCTTTGGTTATATTATCATCTGATGCATACCGGGGTACCCATTTAGCCTATTGCCTTGACAAAGGACAGTCACTAAAATACTCTTGGTATAGATCTATTAACAAATTATTAAATTGTCTTGAAATTATAAAATAAAAGCTTTAATAATCTCATTGTGAAACTTATAAGATGTTCGAGTATAAAATACAGTTTCCTTTATTTTTTTAACTTTATTTTTTTTTATAACATTTTAACACAAAAATGATTATGGTCTATTGTTTTAATTGCAAAAAAAAACAACTCAAAATATTAAAAACCAGAACATTAATACCGCCTGAACTTTTTTTCTGAACAAAAAATTGCAAAAAAAATATATTTTTTTAATAAATTATGTCATGTATGTACCTATCTAAATAGAATAGACTTTAGATTTTTATGGTCAGTGCACCTATTGTCTTTTTTGTTTATTTAACTTAATTGGTTATACGGCTAATTAAATGTGGGCAAACCAGGACTAAACCCCTTTTCCCCGGCCTTCTAATCTCATTAGACAGCTATTTAACTGATTAACTGATCATTGAAAGGCTATCAGTTTAACGGATTAATTCAAATCAATTAAGCATGTCCAATAGTCACCTCATAAAGATCAAAGAAGAGACGGTGATCTTTACCTGGGTATTACCTTTTCTTAGACTCTTTCGTCTCCTGATTGTTAAACGGGGTTTAATAAGGTTTTTGGTTTTGTAAAAGATTAATCGTAAATTCGAGAGAATGAGAAAAATAATTGCTATATAATATACTTTGCACCAATGTCCCTTCTAAATATTTGTTATGTCTGATTACGTGAGTGACGTGTCTGCTAGCAGCTTTAGTTCTGCAGATTTGGTCGAATTGGGTCAGGAAGGGCATCAACTTGAACCAGAATATACGGAGGTAGATAGAAGAGTTGGAGATAAATCGCTAGACTGAATTTCAAAGCAACCCAATTTGACACTCAATAGTGCAAATGTTACGATCTCTGTGTGCCAATGCCCTTGCTCGCAGAATGCCTATGCTGCCACGAGTTTACATTATTCACCGATATCTTCGATCATGGTGCAACCACGACTTCAAGACAGTTTGTTTAAACCCTGTTGTGTTGAAAACTAGTTATATTAGTTTCTTGTGGTACAAACGCCACCGGGGGAGAGCACCAGACGTCCTATTTATTAGGTATATGAATAGACGTGTACTTTTTTTCAGAGTGATTGCCGAAGATTTCACTGATTGAAAACATTGAGTTTTTCTTGACCCATCAAACAAAAGTTATATATATTCTTAGCCAACAAAAAGTTACAGTACAAAAAAAGGAAGTAATAATGTAAAGGCAAGGTAACTTTAGATACCACTTTTTAAAATACATGCAGCCAGAGCAGACTTATGGCATACAGACAGTTTGTATGTTGTGTCAGAATATGTCTATCTTCACCTTTAGGAAGAAAACATCGTGTTGTGCTGCCAGCTTGTGTTGTGTCTGTCATCAGAAAAGAATTTCCTTCTGCAGATGGACAATACGAAGGATTTAGAGAGTGTATTAGTGACACGGACTCTGAATAGATTTTCCTTCAATGACTTGTACTTTATTAATAGTGGTGACACTAAGCTTAGTAAAAATTTGTTTTGGATATATAAAAAGGCAGGATGTAAAAAATCAAATAAAAAGGCATGGTAGGATATTGTTTTTGGCTGAAAAATTTATAGTTAGAAAAACATCCAGGCTCCAGTGTTCTCGAAAATAAAAAGGCAGGACGAAATTAATATATATATCTAAAGCCCCCCCCCCCTCCCTAAAAAAATCAAATATTCTCACTTTCATACGAAACGCAAGATCTAAATTATTAATTTTGTATTGACACTTTTATTTTTACTGTACATTACGCATTCTCAGTTTACTTTGGAACCGATCTGACATTTTAAATTTTAGAAACGGGCGTCAGACAAAATTTGGAGTTCTACCCATAGAACTTTTTTTACATTGATTTGATAGGTTTATAAGATTCTAAAGTTGTTGATGTGGTTGTTTATCTTATGCCCCATCTATGAAAGAAGGAGTAGGAGGACATATAGTGTCCGGTTCTGTACATCCGTCCGTACGTCCTAATGTTTGAAGATCGGACATTATGTCTTTTGGATATATTATTGTTTGGGCTTCTTATGCAGAGAAATACAAGTGATAAAATATTTATACTTTTTAAAGTTAATCTTACGAACACAAGATTGTGGTATATACTCATACGGCTGTCTACATGAAGGTAACACGAAGCGTTTTCTGTATAGTGTGCTTTTTTGTTTTACTTTTTAAAAGAGAAATGTAAAAAAAAAAAACTGAAGAGGAACAATTTCACTATTTTTACACAGATAAAGATGTCGAAAAATCAAAGACACGAGTGATAAATTGTAGGTCTTCCGTTGCACTTTGTAATAAATAATTAACAGAAACAAATGATCTCTTTTTCTGTCATAAACCATTACACTACCACCTGCTAATTACCATCCCCGGGAAGTAAGTAATACCTGGGAGTGTCACAAGTTTAAATACGTTGCACCCGACTGTGAATTACTATGTTCATATAGGTAAAAATAATATTATCTTCTATATATAATGAACGTTAAAGAAATCCTTGAAAGATAAAAAAAAAATACATTTGCGAATTTTTAAGGAATGCATAGGGAATGGATAAAAAAATGAAGAAAAAATTGTTGTCTGTTTTAAAATGTATATTTACTTGTTATTAAAAAATATTCTGAATAAATGCACAGACTCAGTTATAACTGAAGTGATAAAACGCTTATACAAAACAAAAAGATAAGTTTTATTCCGCTTTCGGTTATATTCTTAATTCTACGCACACCCGTAATAATTCTTTTTATTTTAAACAAAACTGATATTTTTGTCTTGTGGATTTTTATAGCAAAGATTCCGACCGTTACATACTAGCCCTGGCATACTAGGTATTAATATAACATGTAAGAAACGTTTGACTAAAAAAATAATGAAATTATTATTGACGAATATAGATAGATATAAACATTTTTCATGGACACTTTCAAAAGAACACTTAAGAAAATTGTTTCGTTAGAAATTGATAAATTTATCTGTTTGGTCATTGTTAAAATATTTTTTTGGCATTTTTAAAATCAAATCTAATATCATACCGGTTTTCCAAGTTTTCTACTCCAAGCGTGTCTGATGAAGGTTAATCCAGAAAAGCGCTCCACACGCAGTGAAATTTTGCTTTTGTACATTTATTAAAATCATTTCAAATTTTTGGTTGGCAAATCTAAAGACTGGACCCATTTAAGATGCAAGTCTGCCTTTTTCTTTAGGTTAGGAAAACGGAATAACACTTAACCGTTACTACGCTAAGTAGAACAACCATGTTTAAATGGCGATAGAGATGACCATTGCGTGTCGTTATCGTATTGGTACTTTGTGGTTATTGGATATTAGATGATGGTCACGTGACAATAGGGCCTTCTAGCCGTACAAAATGGCCGCACCCATCGTTCTAATTTATCGATACAAAACGCTCTCATACTCGCTTATTAGTGAAGATTGAAGAGTTTTACATGTATATTTATGTTTAGTAAAATGTGATGAAAAACATATGTAAAAATTATTTTTTTGCGAATTTTCCCTTTAATTTTCTCATCAGGAAGTAGTCTGAAATTTATGAAATTGTCCTATTCACATCTTTATTAGTTCCTTATCACATTGCATGCTTTAGTTTTTGTGTTTTTAATGTAGTTTAGGAGGAGATGCGGTTAGAAACTTTACGGTGTTAGGGGAGGTAACTCCGTAACTATAAAAAGTTTCGCTAAGCGGACTCATTTTTAAATTGGTTTTTCATGACCGGTATACTACCTTAAGTATTGAAATGATATGTCGCGAAACAAAAAAAAAATTTTTTTGGCGGAAGAAGAATAATAATAATCAGAAGAATTGCTAGAAGGTCTTTACGACCGTAGTCGTGAAAGACCTTAATAAGGACCGGTCGACATTTTTTCATCTGATTTTGACTAAATATGATTAAAAGTAGTATATTTAACATGTTTTGACCACTTTTAGTGCAAAAATGTCAAATTTCATATTTTTGGAAAAAAGGGGGGATAAATTTCATTTTTTTTATTTTTTATATCTGAAACCCTTAAATGGTCAAAATGTGTTGGAATAGTGTCATTAAGTTGATTTGACCTTGAAAAGTCAGTCAAGGTCATACGGTTACTCCATACCTGCGACCGGTGTCAATTTCTTAAAATTCCATTCGTGTCAAATATTTTAGCAATTTTTGGTCATTTTTTTATTTAAATATGTAGAATAGACATTGGACAACTGTTTAGCACATAAAAAGCCTGACTCAAATATGGAAAATTATGTAAAAAAGGGTTCAAAATATGTAGTTATCCTTAAAATTGCATTTTGAGCAATTTATTATGTCGCGACACTTTTCGACTCTTAATTTTCTCATCAGGAAGTAGTCTGAAATTTATGAAATTGTCCTATTCACATCTTTATTAGTTCCTTATCACATTGCATGCTTTAGTTTTTGTGTTTTTAATGTAGTTTAGGAGGAGATGCGGTTAGAAACTTTACGGTGTTAGGGGAGGTAACTCCGTAACTATAAAAAGTTTCGCTAAGCGGACTCATTTTTAAATTGGTTTTTCATGACCGGTATACTACCTTAAGTATTGAAATGATATGTCGCGAAACAAAAAAAAAATTTTTTTGGCGGAAGAAGAATAATAATAATTAAAGGACAATTCTTTTGGAAGAATTGTAAGGTCTTTCCCTTAACTGTTATAATGAATGACTGAATGACTTACCCAGATAAAAACAAATTGTACAGTAAAAAAGTCTTGTTCCTCTAAAAACAGCATCCACCAGTTGATTAAGGCAACTTGTATATAGCATCTTAATATGAGTTGCCATGATGAAGATTATCATGATGTACAAGGATCAACTACCCTACTCGAAGGTAAAACTAGTCAGAGCAAACAGCTTTTCACTTCAAGTAGAGCAATTGAAAAGACAAATGTTGAGGTATTCTAGATGCAAATGGTTGTTGATGATCTTGTAAGTAAGTCGAAAGTGACATTAATTTATAATTAGTAAAATACACATTCCATCTTGTTGCAGTTCCTCATCCACACAGAGCAGCAAAACAATTTAAGACTGTAGGTCACCTACAAATTAAAAAAAAAACACCATTGCCCTGTCAGCTACCAACACTTTATAATGATAAAGTGCTGGTACCCGCCTCCCACGACGAGGACGTAGGGTTGGATTTTGGGAGGCATATTTTTTTTATTTTTTTTTTAAATAGCTATTACCTGAAATTGACACTTTTCTACTGATTAAAACCTATTGCAATCCTTATTTTATATTTATCATAATGGCTTCATGGTGACTGTAATATGTGGGTAGTACCACAACATCCAAATCTGAAATTTCTTTGACGTACACATGATCTATTAATGTGTAACTTTCTGTAGTTGGACTATTTACCATTTGTGTAAATCCCATTGAAGACATACAGTTTTCTATAGACTTTTCACCCTTCAATATATCTTGATTGAAATCTCCAATTACAATCATTTTACTACATATCTCTGATAGCTTCAAAACAAGAGCCTGTATTTTTTGTTTAAATAGTGTAATTGGATACTTCTGTGTCCTGTACATTGTCACAACAAGAGTTTGCACTTTTGGTATCCTGAAAACAATGCATTCTAAATTAGCACTTTCAACTTCCACTTCTTCAAATACAACTGTATCTTTGGAGTATACACCAACGCCTCCACCTGTCATAAGTCTTAAATCATTTAAAGCAGAATGCTCACTGTTGTATGATGATGTTCTGGAGATCTGATGAAGTGTGTACCCGTTTAAATTGACATTAGCATCAGGTCTCAGCCAGGTTTCTGTCAAGCAAATATAATCTGCTTTGGCTATTTCTGGATTGTTCTGAAGATCTCTAATATGAGCATGCAACCCTTGAATGTTATGATACAGGATTGTGATGTGTTCTTCTTTTGATACTTGCATTTCTATTGGTAAAAACTGTGGCATTGCTTCTAGACCAACTTGAATATCAGGATCTGAATACACCTTCTTTTGTAAACTGTTCTCATCAAGAGGAACTACATATAAACCTGTTTTAGATGTTACACGACTCAATGCAACATAAGCCTGTCCATATGCAAAACATTTGCTTAGGTCAACAACAACTTCAGCAACTGTCAAACCTTGAACCTTGTGTGCTGTGCAAGCAAAAGCTAGCTGCAAAGGAAATTGTTTTCTCTTACCATTCTTTAAAGATATTTCTTCAAAACTTGGTTCAATCCCAACACAATGCTTTCCATTTATAACTTTCTTCATTTTTGAATCTTTTCCAATTTTGGGGTTATCAAAATCAATGTAAACATGGGTTGGAAGGTTATCTTCACCAGTACTTCCAATTTCCATAACTGTTCCCATAACTCCATTTACTAGGCCGTCATCAACTTTTTCATTTTTGATTAACATCACTCTAGCTCCTACAGCTAACAGGATAGAAACGGGCAACTGTGTATCTACTTTTTGAAAGTTGGACCTTCTTTTTAATAATCTACCTGTTGTCCTATCCTTTTCAAAGTCTACAGCTTCAAGCAATTTAGGTTCACCACAATACTTCATTATCATTAAGGAGTTGTAATCCTGAATCTCTACATTGGTGGCAAAAATGTGTAGAGCATGATCTGGTCCTTCATTCATACATTCTGTGAGCATTTTCAAGTCAGAAGGTGACAATGAGTCCTGTTTTTGTTTCACACGAAGCCGATTTAATAGCTGTGCAAAGGGCTCGTCATCTTTTTGTCTCATGATTTCTTCTAGGATGGCTACTGAGAACAGACCGTTCCATAGGCTGTTTAATGGATTTGATGGGTCATCCACATACAGTTTATCAGTTCTTTTTGTTTTGATGGGTGGGAGTTGATAGAAATCACCAACAGCTATAATGGATACACCACCAAATGAACAACTCTCTTGTGTTTTCTTAATTTGTCGCAACCTTTCATGTACAAAGTAGAGCAGTCGCTTGTTGACCATTGAGATTTCATCAACAATAAGAATTTGTAAGTTCTCCAATTTTGATCTTAATGAGTTCAATTTATCTTCGCTAAGTGTACAATGCTCAACAGAAAGAGACTTAAAAATATTGAAAGCACTGTGAATGGTCATACCTCCAATATTAAATGCTGCTGTACCTGTCGGTGCTGTAAGCAATACACTGATGTCATCTGGTGAGGTCATATATGGTGCCAATAGCCTAGTTGCTTCATAAAACAAACATCTAATCAAATGACTTTTTCCAGTTCCTGCACCTCCTGTTACGAAGACATGGAATGCTTCAGGGTTCTGACTATTGACTTTCTGTAAACACCATTCTCTGACCTTGTAAAATACTTGTCTCTGTTTCTTGTTTAACTTTTGTAAATCTGGCAAAATGTCTTGTTTAGAGACTGTTTGCACATTTAAGCATGTTGACAATTTTGACTGGTCAGGTCTGTTTAAGTCAGGTATATCTTCTTGTGGATTGTTTTGATCATTTGCATCATTTGACGTTTTGCCCTCAGCATCACATTGTAACCTTTCATTTTCTGTTTCAGGACATAATTGTGCCCATGCATCTTCTTGTGGTCCAAGAGATTCAAATCTTTCAATAGCTTCATCAAGATTGCCACTAGAATTTACAAACTGGGCCATGTTTGAGTCTACAATTAGTTTAACAGCATCTAAGTCTTTGGAATGGTTATACTTTACAAATCCAGTCCTGTAAAACTCTTCATAAGTGGTGAAATTTGCCGGTTTTAACTGCTCTTCTGCTCTTAATGGGAGATACAATTCCAAAATGCTTCGATAATATTTTTCTGAAGCTGATTCAACTGAAAATCTAGGGTATCGAATGATAGCTCTTTCAGTTTTAGTTCTTTTTCTGATATATCCCATCTCATTTTGCAACTGAAAAGTAGTTTCTTCATTGATTTTGGCTGGTATTTGTGATGTTGCAAGAATATTAAAATCTGAGCAGAACTCAGCCATACACATTTTTTCAAACCTTTCATTGTTTGGTCTTGCTTTGTAACAGTCATTCTTGCTTCTTAACCACACATCTTCCCCACTTTCATTTTCAGGCTCATTGTCATCCAGTGATTTTGTGGTTTGCTTTTTTTCATTAGATTTTTTAAGTTGGCTTAATGGTTTACTTAATCTGCATGGGTTCTCTCCAACTGGAATAAATTCTGTCTTTCTAGAGCTCTCTTTTAGTCTCAGACCAGTCACCCGAAAAGCAGCTTCTTGAGCACTGATTTCTCTGTGATGTAAATATGAAGTACCAATTTTTTTCATGGTTTGGCAAGCACTCAAATTTCCATCTACAGCTTCATTTCTAGTTTGCTGGAGTATTAAGCCTAATTCACGTTCTGCTTTACTAATGTAACTGATGATGTAGACAATGCAGGAGTATGCATCTAAAACAAATTGAATGTCAATGTTTGCATTCCATGCTCTTATTAAAGAGGAATTATACTGGTTAATGAAAGTTTCTGACCTATCTCTTTTCAAAACAACTGTATTTCGGTTTGTGACATACTGAAAGCACTTCTCAAACTGTTGTTGGGTTAGACCTGCTTTTTCAAACAAAACTTCAGTTGTGAGTTCTTCATTTTCAGATTCTTGTATAATTCTCCACAAGTCCTCTAATTGTTTTTTGCATTCATTGCTTTCATTTTCTGTTTCATTTTCATTGATTGGTGGTCTTGAAATAAATGTCTGCTGAGAAGGTGGTCTAGGGAAGTTGAAACGACATGTTGTACCCTTTTTCCTACAAGTCTTGGAGTGATTTTTACTGTGTTGTTGAACTGTGGTGACAATTTCATGAAGTTCTGGTTCGCTTTCTTTATCTGGCATTTTACATGTAATATACTTGTCAATAAATGCAGTCACAGTCTCATCATCATCTTCCTCAAACTTTGGTGCACCTTCAATCCAGAACAGACTATGTGTATGTGGTGAGCCTCTTTGTTGGAATTCTACTCTGTAAAAGTAATCCAAAACATGACCTATAGGCTCAGCATCCGACAAGATGACATCTTTAAGAAACAGGTGAAATCTCTGATCGAACATTCTGGCTGCTGTAATTGGATTGCTGCGAAGAACACTACATTTTTCATTCCAACTTAGCTCTATTGAGCTTCGGTCATCAACCTGTTGTTTAAGGATAGCCTCTATAATCTCTGACCATCGAAAGTCTGCAGATGAAAAAGAGCAGAAAAATGTTGGTATTCCTATTTGACGGATCATTGCAAACATATCTTTTTGAGCTGATTGCCAATATGGTGGAGTCCCTCTGACAGGTTTAAGAAACTTTATGGCCTCATCTTTCTTGAATAGTTCAGTTAAAGTTTCCTTGTTGCACAAGTTTATCTTATTTAATAAAGAAAATTTGGATGGAAAATCTTTCCTCAATGAAATCTGTACATTGGACATAACTCTATCAAGCTCTGACATGTATTGACAAAAAAAGATGTAGGATGTATCTTTGGCAAATCGATTGTCTACACTCAACAGACGCAGATTGAAATAACGCAGAAGTGACAACTTCTTAGCTCTTTCCTCATTTAAAGTATTTTTACCACTAGGATAATGACAAGGAAATGACTTTGCTTCTATGCCATCTTCTTGAAGTAAACTGACTGGATTATTTCCTTCAGCAGGGGCAAGGTTGTACACTTGATCAAAGTAACAGTCTAAAGCTTCTTGTCCTATGTCAGGTGGCTGAAGACATGTATCTAACTGTAAACCTCTCAACCGATCATCAAGGTAACTTTCGTTTTCCTCCTCTTTGGACTGACTTTGATTTTCAGTTTCCTGATTGTTGTCAGTTGAAGCCTCAATGTTTTCATCTGATTCTTCATTTTCAACAATCTGAGTTAAAGAATCTTTGCTGATTTCAATATCTGAGTACCACTTATTGTTACGCTTCAAGTAGGTAAGTGCCATCTCTACATGCTTGGTATCAACAAATTGGTATTCTGCATATCCTTTGAATTGAAGTTTTCTTTTCAGTTTCACCTTTACAAGCAATGAGTCGTCAATGGATCTGGGTAAAGTTTGTGTTACTTTTTTTATGTCTGATGGAACAGAAACAACTGGACCTGATACAGCTTGTTGTTTCCCTTTTGGAAGGTTAACAATCTTTAAAAATGGTATATTCAATGCAATAAGATGTTGCTCCAACTGATTCAGACCATCAAGTTCATCTGGTACATCTTCCAATTGTAAATCATTAAAGAAACATTCAGCAGGCATTTCTCCTTTTTGTAGCTTTCTATGACAGGTATAGCAAACATACAATGAACCTCTACTGCTAGAAAGGATTTTACAATCAGTTTCACATGTTTCAGTGCATCTATGGATATATTTCTGTGATATACAACTATCAAACAAATCTGTTTTGTATGATTCTTTTTTGCAATGTAAAACCTGATTTTCAAATAAAAGTCTTAAACAACAAGAACAAACAAATTCAGGAGTCTTTGAAGCCTTCATCTTAAAATTTTCAATAGCTTTTTCAATCTGCTGGTTCTCTGTTTTTTGTAGTTTTCTTCTTCCTTTAGTTTGTGCAATAATGTTTGCTTTATGTTGTTCATTTTTTCGATATTTTAGTTTGCTACTGTTTATGACATCTTTTCTAAATTCTTCTTCATTTTTGTATTTGTCTTTGCTTTTTTGAATGACATCTTTTCTAAATTCTTCATTGCTTTTGTATTTGTCTTTGCTACTTTGAATGACATCCTTTCTAAATTCTTCATTGCTTTTGTATTTGTCTTTGCTACTTTGAATGACATCATTTCTAAATTCTTTATTGCTTTTGTATTTGTCTTTGCTACTTTGAATGACATCTTTTCTAAAGTCTTCTTCATTTTTGTATTTGTCTTTGCTACTTTGAATAACATCTTTTCTAAATTCTTCATTGGTATTGTATTTGTTTATGCTACTTAGTTTCAAGTCTGATCTATAATTAGCCTCATTTTTATATTTGTCTTTCAGTCTATTGATTTCAGCAAGTCTAAACTGTTCATCTTTCCAATACTTTTCTGTTCCTTTTTCTTTCTTAGTGTTTCTGTATGTAACATTTTCAACATATCGCTGTCGCTGCTTTTCCTGTTTCTTTAATTTAAAGCTTGTGTTTGTTTGGTATTCTAACTGTTCTTTTTGAGTTTTGGTTAATGTCGTGTCTAGTCGGATTCTTTTTGATTGGTATTGATCATTCTTTTCATGTTCATTTAAAGAATCTACAGATATTACAACTTCATAATGTTGTTCATTGCTAAGATGCTTTAAATATATACTGTGATCATGGACTTGACAGTTGCTATCAATTTGAGAAGATGAATATCTCACCCATTTACCCCTGAAAAAGGTATAGATGTCAGTCTTTAACAAATCAGCTGCAGCAATTATTTCTAAGGCTGTACCCCATACATTATTGTCCATCATTCTTCTATCTTCAATGTGGTCTTCTACATTTCTATAAGGTGCTTCTACAAAAGAATTAAATTTGTTTTTGTTATCTAGTAAATGTTCAACAATTTTTTTTCTAACAATAGGATAATACTCTTGTCTTCTTGTTGCTGCAAATGATATAGCCCTAAATAGACAATTTCCATCACCTGTTATGGATTTAGTTTCTATTGGATTTCCCATGCATATGATATTATCACTTTGTTTTGTTTTCTTTATATGGGTTGACTTGACTCCTAGAACTTTACAAAGGTTTTTTTGTGAGACTGAATCAAGAGGTTTAAAGTCATAAGAGATTGTATCTGATGCAATGACTTCAATGTCACAAGTATTGTCATTGTGTTCAACAGCACTAGATAGGTCATTTACACCTTCAACATCACTGGTATTGTCAATGAGTTCAATAGTATCAGACATGTCATTCATACCATAAAATTCATTTCTTGTTTCATCATCATTGGTCATATTGACTTCTGAATGTGGAGGTGGCTGATTTAACAGGCTAACTTGTATTCCAGTTATTTCAAACAAACTATTGTGATTATTATTAACAAAGGCTCTCAATATGTCATAGAGATGATGGATATTGTGAAGTTGAATAGTTATGCTGCTACCATAGGGATCAGACCGACCATTTATGTCTCTAGAGTGGGAATCAAACAGATATAACTGTTCATTTTGTTTAATTGCTATGCAGGTAAAACCATTAACAGATATAAAACATCCGTCCGAATCAATAAGAGAATTCTGAAGTGCTAAATCTAATGGCAGACCAAAAGCAAAATTTGGATCAACTTCACCAAGAATTGCATTGATTGAGTCTTTTCTTGTACACTGTACTAATGTATTGAATATTTCAATCACCTCAGGAACATCTTCTACTAAAAGTAAATCATTGTTGCCATGAATATGTGTGTACAACTGATTACCATTCACGAGAATATTGTCAAGAAACTCAGAGTTCCATTCATGAACTGGTTTAATTTTACTACTTACTACTGCTGCATATGAATTGGCAACACACTGTTTTCCAGCATTGGCACCAAATCTGATTGCATCACCTTGATGAAAACTTCCTTGTAATTGAAGTATATCTGAACTGCAAAGAGAATTGTTCAAATTACAAAGATGAGATATTTGGTGATTACCTGTAGTTTCAGTAGTCATGTGTTCATTTAAAATAGCTTGTTCAATAAAGGTGTCATCAGTGTACAAATGGTTAGAATGGTTGTTTAATGCTTCTTTTATGGTATATTGTTCATTTTCTAGCATTTGCTCATTTAAAATGTCTTGTTTGATCATACATGTAGGTCTACATGAGAGTGTTGTTGTAGCAATCATTTCACTTGGATATTCTTTACTATCATTTTTCATTATTTCATCTGTACGTACATCTTGGTCTATCTTTTGCTCTTTTTTTTCTATAGATTTTGCTTTTTCAATAATAATTCTTTGTATTTTATCATTTTCTTGAACTGGACAGTTTAAAGAGGTTGTTGCTCTTGTTTCATTAGAACAGTTTATAGAGGTTGTTGCTCTTGTTGCTCTTGTTTCATTAGAACAGTTTATAGAGGTTGTTGCTCTTGTTTCATTAGAACAGTTTATAGAGGTTGTTGCTCTTGTTTCATTAGAACAGTTTATAGAGGTTGTTGCTCTTGTTTCATTAGAACAGTTTAAAGAAGTTGTTGCTCTTGTTGTTTGCAAAGGACAGTTTAAAGAGGTTGTTGCTCTTGTTTGCAATGGACAGTTTAGAGAGATTGTTGCTCTTGTTGTTTGCAAAGGACAGTTTAAAGAGGTGTTGCTCTTCTTTACAGAGGGACTGCTAACAGGGGTGCCATCATTCATCCTTCGTTTTCTCATAACAAGCTTCTTTGAAGCATTCTTCTGTCTATCGGAACGTTTTTGTCTTCTTGGCATTGTCTGAAATTAAAAAGATAAAATCCAATTATGACCATGATGATACACCTTTTATAGGACAATCTCCCAATACTTTGTGTTGATAAATGTAATTATAAACCAAGTCTCTCAAGCAAGTTTTATTTTTACATATTAATGTTTAGAATTATCAGGAAATCTGAGCCAATGCTCACTAGTGATACCCTGCTTTCACAACTACATGTATGTCATGTGTTTAATATAATGTTTACAGCAAACAGGAAGTAAATGTTTGATCAATCCAAAAATGTATCACACAATACATCATGTCCATTTCAAGCTTATTACCAACATGTAATAATTGTAACATTGAAACTGTTATTAAGTCTCCCAAACCAAGTTTTCCAATCTGACATAACTCCCATGGAAACCTTTCAGACCCCACTTGGGTACCAAATGCTTCGTCTTATAAGGAGTAATACTATGGTTATAGAGTGGGGATCTCAACAGTTTTCAAGATATCAAGTAATTTGTCATATGAGGGGGATGGGGCATGATCTTTCAGACCCCCTATGGTACCAAATAATTTGTCTTATTATTAGGACTAAGAATATAAAAGGTTAATGGGTGGAGATCTTAATGGTTTTCAAGATGTTAGAATTTGAGGGGGGTGGGGCATGACCCCCTTGGACCCCTCTATGGTGCCTAATGATTTGTCTACCATAATGACTAAGAATATAAATTATGAGGTGGGGATCTCAATGGTTTTTAATATACTAAGTATTTTGTCATTTGAGGGGGTGAGGCATGACCCCCCTCAGACCCCTCTATGGTGCTAAATGATTCATCTTGCCATAAGGACTAAGAATATATATGAGTTTAAGGTAGGGATCTTAATCATTTGAGGGGGGTTGGGCATGACACCCTCAAACCCCTCTATGGTACCAAATGATTCGTCTTACAATAAGGACTTACAATATATATGGTTATAGGGTGGGGATCTCAATGGTGTTCAAGATATTAAGTATTTTGTCATTTGAGGGGATGGGGCATGACCTCCTCAAACCCCTCTAAAGTACCAAATGATTTGTCTCACCATGAGGACTAAGAATATATATGGTTATAGGGTGGGAATCTCAATTGTGTTCAAGATATTAAGTATTTTGTCATTTGAGGGGGTGGGACATGACCTCCTCAAACCACTCTAAAGTACCTAATGATTTGTTTTACCATGAGGACTAAGAATATATTTGGTAAATAGGGTGGGGATCACATCACAACATTTTATGACATATTAAAAAATATCAATTTTTGAGGTATTTTTGGGGGGAGGGGCCCTACACTTGAAAAATGGTTAAGACCCATACCTCATTTATGATAGGTTTCTATCATTGTGCAAAATTTGAACAAAATCTGTCAAGTATTTTAACGTACAGAAGTGCCCAGCATGACAGAACTACAGAACCGCAGAACTACGGAACATCAGACACACAGGTATAACAGTATACCCCCTCTTTTTTTTGAAGCGAGGGTAAAACAAGTCCAAATCAATCAAAAATACTGGGTGTACTATGCCATGTCAAACCGACTTGTAGACCTGGTTTCAGAGACGCAGATTATAACAAAGTGTGTGAAGACATTGTTAAATAATAACGTTCGTGTTGTTCATACATGTACAGTGTACATGCATCAACAAGATAAATTGAAGATACTGATCATTATAAATTTCTATGTTCACTTTGTACACCAAATACCTTATAATTTTTTTTAATATGTTTAAACTGATTCTTAACAAGATTATGTCCAAAAGACATACTGCCCCATCTCACAACATTTATTTTTCCATGGAATCACCAAACCATGAAGTTGACTCCAAGAGTATAATTTTATGATACCATACTTCCATCATGGTAAAGTAACTTCAATCTTTAAGTAAACTTAAGTACAACACCCCTTTTTCTGTGATCAAACAAACATGAAGTTGGTTAGACAAGATGAGTTTTGTTTGTTTATATCCTGATGCATATGTGTATAAAATTTCATGATGGTACCACATTTCCTTCATATGGTAAAGTACATTTATAACTTCAACATATAGGTAAACCTAAGCATAACATCCCCCTTTTTCTGTGATCAATCAACCATGAAATTGATGAGACAGGTACAGTAGTATGATGATTGTTGTTTATACCCTGATTTATATGTGTACAAAGTTTCATGATGATACCAAACTTCCTTCATGGTAAACCAACCTGTAGGTAAACCTGATATGGGATGGCCGGACTGACCTGAACACTATGCCCCCTTATTCTGTAGATGAAGTATAAAAACATCAGACAATAAGTATACATATTTTATTATTTCATATGAGAATATATTACCTTAAATCATATGACTTCTGAACTAAACAGTCCTCTCTGTTGTAATCAAAATTTGTTTATTCTTGGTCTACAAAAAAAATGTGAAATCTGTTAAAACAAGCTAGCGGGATATTAAGCATGTTAAGAAGTATAAATGGAGCATTTTAATGTATAAAGTCCCGAATAGCCAAACCACTTGAATGGCAGTCTTCCACAAAAACATGCTTGTGGTTGTCCATTGGTTTTTTTTCTAAATTGCCGCCTAATTGTGTGCTGTGTTGCGTACACTTATTCCACATCTCATTATTTTCTATCCTATATCATGTATATAGGAAGCTACATGCCAAATAACAAAAGCTGTGACATGTACATTTAGTTGCCCTGAAATCTTTGACACCACAATTTATACAACCAAAGTGACAGCTATATTAGTTGTCAATATTGTCATGATTATATATTATTGAGAAACAGACTTATTTGAAAGAAGACATAAAAATTAGTTGTCAATATTATAATATTGAGAAACAGACTTAAATAAATAAAGAACAAATAAAATCAACCAAAATCCAATCATTAAAATATAACAATAAGGTCATGGTCAAAGGACATGGTGACCATTAGACCATAACCTAATATATGTAACTTTAATATCAGATGCCTAAAGGTACATGTATTTAACTATAATTCTTTTCAAGTAATTCATATTTCACTAAATGAACCATAACCAGATGTAGAATAAGTGTACGTGACACATACTACATGTACATAAACAAGCATTCGGAGAGTATTGCAAACAATACATAGTCCCCTACCGGCCTCATATTTCAGTCACTGGTAACAATTTGTCAAACAAATGAATACCTAAACTTTATCAGTTTATTATCTGCAAGGAACAATAAAAAAAGTGTAGAAAATAAAATTGCAATGGATTTTCTAACTTCAAAGTGCCATAACTCCAATAAAAATTTGTGGACCAGCAGGAAACTTTAACTTGATCTGTAACTCATCAAGGTAAACTCACATACCAAAAATCAGTTCATTATCTATAAGCGTTTAGAAAAAAAGTGTGGAAAACTGAAATTTTAGTGAATTTTCAAAGTTCAAAGGGCCATAAGTCCCATAAAAATTCGTGGACCGACACCAAACTCAAACTTGATCTGTAACTCATCAAGGTAAACTCACATACGAAAAATCAGTTCATTATCTATAAGGGTATAGATAAAAAGTGCGGAAAACTGAAATTTTAGTGAATTTTCAAAGTTCAAAGGGCCATAACTTCAATAAAAAATTGTGGACCAGCATTAAACTCAAACTTTAACTCATCAAGGTAAACTCACATTCCAAAAATCAGTTCGTTATCTATAAGCATTTAGAAAAAAAGTGCGGAAAACTGAAATTTTAGTGAATTTTCAAAGTTCAAAGGGCCATAACTCCCATAAAAATTTGTGGACCGGCACGAAACTCAAACTTGATCTGTAACTCATCAAGGTAAACTCGCATACCAAAAATCAGTTCATTATCTATAAGCGTTTAGAAAAAAAAGTGCGGAAAACTGAGGCGTGACAGACACACGGACGAACAGACAGCAAACCTATAGTCCCCTTCGGCTTTCGCCGGTAGGGGACTAACAAGCAGCAATTTTAACAAGAATGGAATTCCTGGGTCCATGCCTAGAGGTTAAAATTCCAAGTCAGCTCATCAAACAGGAAGAAGGTAAACAACAGACCTGGAATTGCATCCCACCATATGAGACCCCTACCTGAAGCTGCATACCAAATATTAAAAGCCTACAAATAGTAGTAGGTGAGAAATTTGTTACGAAATTTTTTCCAATATTGACCCATTGAAAATTAAAAGTCTGCTTGTTAAACAGGAAGTAGAAAAGTGACCTGGAAATTATCCCATTATATCGGACCCCTGTCTGCAGCTGCATATCAAATATTGAAAGTCTAGGAGTAATAGTAGCTGAGAAATATGTTATGCCAAAAATGTGACACAAGGAGAGACGCCCTGCATTTCTATGTCCCCGCTCTGCGTTGCGGCTGGGGACACAAATCTACAATGCCAAAAACAATCAGCAGGCTTCAATGTGACGGCCCAGTGTTCAAACCGCTGGCCCCTTACAGGAAGTAGATGTCCATCAGGTCTGAAAATAGCCTAGGACGTACTGTTTGTCATACTGAACAATCCTACCAAGTTTCAAATCATTCTTATGTACAGTTTCTGAGAAAAGCTTGACGGAAATTCATACAGGCGTACGGACGGAGGGACATGAGTAAAATTAAGGGCTCCCCACATGTCGTCACGGGGCATATAAAATAGATTAAACATCACATGGTGTAGTAACAAGTTATTTAGACCATAACCCAAATGTCTGTAAACCAAATATCAGATGCATGGGTATTATACCGTTCAAGTAGATTCATATTCCACAATTGTCTTCACAACATGAACTCCATATTCTGAATTGCTCACCCAACTTATATGCCTGAATTTTTCAACTATAACATGTACATGTATAAAACAAAAACCTTTTTTTTTACATTTAAAGCAACATTAAGTTTGATGACTGCCAGCACTAGGACACCTAAGGACAACCTGTTGATGTCACACATTGCATGTCACAAATGAATCTACAATCAAGAAACAATTACCATATGGAGTGGTAAAATGGATCTTGATTTTTTTTTGATAGGTGAGGATACTTGGACATGCTTTGTTGACCAATAAAGGGGCAGAAATGGTCACGCATTAGTTATTTCCAATAATTCATTTTATAAGGGGTATGCAAACTTTTGACATGCAACCCTTAATGAGGATGTGCAGGTCTTATATTATATTTATAAGAGTGATTGAATTGAAGCTTGATTCCTTTTTAAATGGTCATTTGTTTTTAAACGAATTTAACATGGAATCTGCAAGCTATGGCTCCCTCAGTATACTCTTGCTACCCTCAAAACTAAGTTGTTAAACTGGAAGTGTACATGTGTCCTTATTTACAAATGTACAATGATTGACATGTACATGTATAACAGTAAGCATTGTATTTCCATATCTTCATATCTGTGTCAGGAATTGGGAAGGCAGGGGGCCATGGGCCATTGGCACATTAAAAATGAAAATGCCCCCCTCTCATCTCAAAAATTTATATGGAATATTAAGAAATGGCCCCTTGAAATTTTGAATTTCCATGAAAAAAGTGGTAAATGGCCCTTTGCAAAAAATCCTTCCTAATCCCTGCTGTGTACGTATAACATGTATAATTTTGGGCTTTAACCATACACTGTATGTGCCAAGTATTTGTAGGGTAGTCTTGAGTTAATTTTGACCCATCTCCACATTTTATAAATTCTTGTTGAATTTCAATGAAAATGTTCGCAATTATATGTAAACCTACTCAGTTTAACATAGAATTTGACTGTGGTTTACTGCTTGTTTCTTTCACTGTTTCTAAATATTATATTTGTACAATGTGAAAAAACTAAAATTGATACTTGCGATACAGGTCCTCTAAATCATACAGCAGATTTGAAATCAATGTGAGGGTAGGTAGGCATTTTTTTTTAAATTTAATTTTTTACCTTGAGGTAATGGGTAGTTGATTTCAAGTTTAATGGTTCTTAACGTAAGCAAAAATGCCAATAAAAAGGCTAGGGTCGGCATGAAAAACTAGAATGATGACAAAGTCAGACATGTCAGAAAGGGCCCTGCGGCAAAAAATCTAAGTGTTTTCAAAATCATACAAACTTTGATTATAACCACTAAGGCATGTTCCATGGAATGAGTATGAAACTTCAGAGCTGTATTGTTAATAGCATTTGAGTTTTATTGTTGAAAAAATCCAATTATCAAAATCTGTGATTTTCCATCAAAAATGAAGTTATTTTCCAAAAATATCAAGGGCACAACTATTTGATTTTCAGGGGGGGGGGGGGGCGCAGTTTTTGTAAACAAATATTCTGGCCTGGAAAAAGTTGGAAATAAATAATCTGGCCTCTGTTTGCAAGAAAATAAATAATCTGTCCCAAAATCCCTGCTTAATTAAGCTATTGCATGCAGAAAATAAAAATTCTTGCCACTTAGCGGCGAAAAGTAAATAAACTGGCCTGCAAAATTTTTAAAATAAATAATCTGTCTCGACTGAAACTGCCAGCCCCTTCCCCCCTCAGAATCAAATGGTCGTCCCCTAAACAGATTTGGATGAAATTTTCATTTGCAAATCATGACATGCTACTTAGCAACTGTACAAAGTTTCAGAACTGTATTGTTAATAGTTTTTGAGTTTTAGTGTTCACAAAGTCCAGTTCTTAAAATCTGTGATTTTCAATAAAAAAAATTTTTTTCCAAAAATATTTCACATTTTTGCACTAAATTTTAATATCCAAATTATGACATGCCACTAAGTAGCTGTACAAAATTTCAGAACTGTGTTTTTTAATAGTTTTTGAGTTTTAGTGTTCACAAGAATTGTTGACGGACAGACGGACAAAGTGAAAACTATAGGGTGTCCACATCTTTAATGTGGGGCCCTTAATAAGGTAGGTAGGGAAACCTGAAACGCACATACATGTATTTTTGTATTGATAAAGCAAAAGAAAAAAATTGTTTAAGATAACATTACCAGTGAATAAAAAATTTAAAAAATCATTTATAGGACATTCGGTCTGGTATATAGAATGGACTTGTGGTTACCAGACCCCAAAAAAGGATAAAATGCTAAAATTGTAATCAAAGTCTGCAATTAGAATTTTTATAATAATGTATGGTCCGTCAACGCCATGTTTTTCATTATTTCTAGATTTAACAGAATATACTTTTACTTATCGTTTTATTTCTGATGTTCTTTTCAAAAGATTACCAGGAATAGTGTTTTTGGGTGTATTAAATAGGAAACATTGGTTCCATTCTCACTAGTGGACACACAGACAGAAAACAGAAACCGGATATTAAATAAAAACCGGAACCATTATCAGAACAACATCAGACATTCAGTCCGGAAATTTAGGATTTTTACCGATCGTGAATAATTTTTACTGGATTTGTCTGTCAGTCCAACATATTTCATATTCACTGCATTGCTTCAAAAAATAGAATGTAGGTACATGTACATATAGGCTAAGATTTAGTTTTTTAAACGGTTTCAAATGTTTTTCATTTTTCTAGATCAAAAACCAATGGTGATCCATTTAATATTTTTTATTTGAATTCTTCCCCTAGAGATTTGTCAATTAACTTTTCGCCTCCAGTGGAATCTTGTGCTGACAGCGCTTGCACCCTGGATAACAAACAGTTAACAATCATCTTGTTAACAAAAATACTGTCCTTGTATAGCTATAGGGTTGTTGCAATAATACCTTCCCCAATCTATTGTGGTAACAATCAAAAGTTTAACCAATGAGATTATGACAAACTTTAAAATACATAATAACATGTACCTGGGCACGTGAGAATTTTTACTACAACTTTATTTAATGTCATGTCATAACAAACCTGTCGCTAGTTACGATTTAAAATTGTCCAGTCACAAACTTGATTTACTTAGAAAGTTACATGTACTTCAGTATAATTATTTGTTGTTGTTCATCAGTCAGGGGCCTTACTTAAAACAGTGATTTTTTAATCACTTGTTTAAGTATTATTAAGTTATTTTCCTTTCAAAGCTAGAGTTATCTCTCTTTTAAAATCACTTGTTCGAGTATTACAAATGAACTACTTATAACAGTGATTCTATTATAATGTCCTTCATTTTAAATGTTATGAAGAGAAGTCTGAGTCGCATTGTATAATTAAAGATAGAACACACCCCTGTCTAGATAATGGAATGTCCAGTCATGGCAGGACATGACCCTGAACTGAATTTTGGATAATTACCTTCCAAATCACTTGTTTAAGTATCATATTAATTTTTACCTTTAAAAAATCACCTTTTTAAGTAACATTTTGTTAGGTAACCCCTGCTATCTTCAGGCATCGCGAACATGAAGATTTTGATCGCGAACATGGGTAATTAATTACATAATCAGAAACCTAAGATATAAAAGTTAATGGGAAAATTATTGCCACATCTGGGAAAATTCAGAAAGTAAAGTAATGGGTTGTTACATTTGGTCTTTCTTTTATCAGAAAATCACATATTTTTGGGAAATACTGATAACAGGTGGCAGCAAAATCTATAATTTTGTAATTTTAAAGAAGCTTACTAAATCTTTTTTCAATATTTATTAATTAATATAAATTTTCTTAAACTGTTCTTTTGTAAATTTTGATTTTTGGAAAAATCTTTAGCATTTTGAAATGCTACTTGAATAAGTGATTTAAAAATCACTGATTTAAGTAATGCCCCTGACTGTTCATTTGATAATAAAGGCTTCGCCTGCAAAATTTTATTCAAATGTTTAATACTTATTTTGAAGCCCATCGTTCCTGGTGAGTGACCTGGCTTAAATGGGGAAGGAATTAATTATTAAAACTAGATGGAGCTTCCCCGGAAGGCATATGTCGCCTGTGTATCTATGTTTGTTCGCCAAACAGGAAGTAGTTAATTTTCAGCTATAAAATTGCCTTACACCTTATAGTACTATGTGATGAAGCTACATACCAAATATCAAGAGGCTGTGGCATGTAGTTACCTGGAAAACTGTGACGAAAATTTGGCATCTATGTCCATTATATATAAAACGTTAAGTATTCGTCAAACAGGAAGTAGTTATTTTTCGGGCAAAAAATCCTTTTACATCTTATAGTACTATGTGATGAAGCTACATACCAAATATCAAGAGGCTGTGGCATGTAGTTGCCTGGAAAACTGCGACGAAAATTTGGTATCAATGTCCATTATATACAAAACGTCAAGTATTCGTCAAACAGGAAGTGGTTATTTTTCGGGCATAAAATCGCTTTAAACCTTAATATACTATGAGATGAAGCTACATACCAAATATCAAGAGGCTGTGGCATGTAGTTGCCTGGAAAACTGCGACGAAAATTTGGCATCAATGTCCATTATACACATGTATATAAAACTTTAAGTATTCGTCAAACAGGAAGTAGTTATTTTTCAGCATAAAATCGCTTTACACCTTAAAGTACTATGCAATGAAGCTACATACCAAATATCAAGAGGCTGTGGCATGTAGTTGCCTGGAAAACTGTGACGTAAATTTGGCATCTATGTCCATTATATATAATACTGTACATTAAGTATTCGTCAAACAGGAAGTAGTTATTTTTGGGCATAAAATCGCTTTACACCTTAAAGTACTATGTGATGAAGCTACATACCAAATATCAAGAGGCTGTGACATGTAGTTGCCTGGAAAACTGCGCTGGAAATTTTTGTGACGCCGCAGGACGCAGGACGACGGATAGTGCCAAAGTAACCCCTATATGTAGGTTCTGCAACACGTTGCAGGCGACATAATGACTCTACATATATGTTGGTGCTTGGGCCCAATATTACATGCAACCATTACAATCCAATACATAAAAATAAATTGTGAACCTACATGTATCGTTAATTCAACAAGGGGTTGCACTAAGTCGTGCTAAGCATACCCCCACTAGGCCTTTCTGAAAACAGGAAGTAGATGATCGACTGACCTGGAAAGGGGCGGCATGGTACAACTCATCATGCTAAAGCTGTATACCAAATTTGAAATAAATCCCTTCTGTAGAAGCCAAGAAATCTGTTTCTATTTTTGACTCATAAAAAGTCTAAGTTGGCTCAGAAAACAGGAAGTACATGATGGACTGACCTGGAAAGGGGAGGCACGGTATAACTAATCATGCTGAAGCTGTGTACCAAATTTGAAACCAATCCTTCCAATAGAAGCTGATAAATACGCTACGAAAAATTTCACATTTCAAATTTTTTACCTTAAAAAGTCTAAGTCGGCTTGGAAAACAGGAAGTAGACGACACACTGACCTGGAAAGGGGAGGCATAGTATAACTCATCATAGTTTTATCATTAATTGCACATGCGTGACTACGCCACTTGTCAATTTTCCAAGAAAATTTTGCCTGTTCCAAAAAATATAACTTCTGAGCCACAAAATCACACAGTTATAATTCAATAATCCAATTTTGGAAAATTTGTCCAATAAAGGGGGCCAATTCGTGCTCTTATCCTATCTTGTCCTTTGAAAACTACTGTTACCTTAATGTTGGTAATAAACAACAACAACTATTATTAACTAAATTTCAAATCAGCTCACACCATCTTCAATGATCTTAATAAAGAAAATGGTAGATACATTGGCCAAAAGGCAGAAGATAGAATCTGTAATGTTTGCAAAGAGAAAGTGGAGGATGAAATTCACTTCCTCTTAAAATGCAAACCTCTAGATGATGAAAGGCACCCATACCTAAACAAGCTGAATTATAACTATAAGAATTTTTCTAGCCTTTCTCTAGAAAATAAATTTATATGGCTACTCAGTAATGAAGATGCTGAAGTAATCACTATATAATACAATCTTCTGAGTGCACTGTTTGATAAAAGGGAGAAATTAGTCCAATAAAATTAATCATAAAATGTTAAAATCTTTGAACATCTCATTATATTTTATGTGTATTCGTGATTTTGATTTATATTTCTCCAGTTTTCGTGTTAGGGAGGTTGTACCTGCTCCGTTTTTGTCTGTATTTTTTGTCCTGTGTTTCATAAAATATTTTGAGATTTTTATTACCCGTGCTTCATTCTCTGCCTTTTTGAAGCATGTGATTTTGTGTTTTAGATTTTCTATTTAATCATTTTTCTCATGTTTGGTGATTTTTATAAATCGTGATTCGTTTTCAGCGTTTTTGAAGAACGTGTTTTCGTGTTGGGATCCCCCTTTACCATCCCCTTATTGTTGGAACACAGTCAGTGTGTCACCTGTAATATATATATGTTTAACTTCACGTGTCTTGTAACATGTGATAATTTAGTTTGCTTTTTTTTCTGTTAGAAATTCTCATTTGTCTATGCTAAGTGTCTACTAATGAATCTTTTATTACCCCTTTCATTTTATTCATCTGCCTATCCGGGCACCATAATTAGTTAAAATAAAGAATTTGACATAAAAGTTTTGTTGTAGTTTTGTCTGTACGCGATTCTTTACCGGGAAGAAGACTTTCGGGTCAAATTAGACCTGACCGCCTTAATTATCCTTCTTCTTTTGTGTATTTTCGAGCTGTTCTCATTCGTGTTACTTTTGACTTTCGAATGCCCCCAATTTGTCAATGGTGACTCTTTGCTTTTTCCAAACTTCGTCGACGTTGGTGAAACTTCGTGATTTTGTAAATGTATTGCAATAAATATTGTCTTTTTGGAGCAATGAAACTTACAAGTTAAATCTGGAAACAGTGCAATCAATCACTGGAGTATACAATCAATAAGTTGCAATTGCAAAACAAACGACAAGTTGAAGAGTCTTGAGTAAATACTACATCTACATGTACACGTGTTCGCAAGCGAATACCGGAAAACGGTGGTGATAGAAAATAAATTCCGGTGTTGAGTTTAATTTTGTATACCAGATACAATTTCAGTTGATTGCGATCTACATCCAGAGCTGCCAACTTTCCCGATTTTCGCGGATTTTCCCGATTTTTTTTGGTCATAATTTTATATCGAATATAATAAGAAAGATCACAGAAATACTTAAAACCCCGATTTTAAACTTTCATAAGTTGGCAGGTCTGTCTACATCATTATAGTATAAAATCAAGACGATATGATTTTCTCAGATCAAGAGTAGTAACAAATGATGGTAACCAAGAGGCCAATTTTAAGTTAATTTTCGCTGCGGTAACATATGAATTTCGGGTTTCCATTTAAACCAAGAGGGGTTGAAACTCAAATAAAAATCGACAACAATTACAAATAAAAATTCATATATGACATGAATAGACTGCCGTATTTCTCGGCATCCTGAAAAGTAGTAACATAAATAACCCCTCTTTGAATATGCAAATACAAAGCCTAGACGAGTTTTCGTTCGTTCTAATTTAAATCGTGGAAAGGAGATCATTGTTATAAATCAACCTATTGCTTAAAATTGGTGAAAAAATGTAGGGATTCAATAATATTTTTTTCCTACGCACGTCTTCCTAAAATGAGATTAAATATGTCCTTCTCATATGCGATAATAAAGTCCAAATAAATATGGAAGACTTAAACTGATACATTTGTCAACTTTCACTCTAGCGCTGTATGACAGTTTGCAGTGAGGGGTAGACCAAAAAAAAGGGCAAAGTTAGAAGAAGCAATGTACAATCTTTTTTCAGAAACGATTAAAAATGTATTCTTACAGGCGTCTGCTCATTGCAACAAAAAACGTAAATTTGGGAACGGGGCATTTTTATACTAAAAAAGTCAAAGTTTAAAGGGGAATAACTCCTGTATTGGTTAATATACCAAAATGAAAAATGACCCAGCACAACTTCAAGAGTTACTCTTCTGAATGCAAAAAGAATGAACTTGGTACCTCTTATGGCTTAGGAGGAGAAGAGGGAACAAACTTTTAAGCTAAAAGGGACATAACTCTTATACGTAAAATGGTATGGTACCCAAGTGTTTTTTCTGAAACGACAAACATAGACCGATAAAGTATACCAAGTATCATTGCGACATGTCGCGTACTTCTCAAAGTTGAAATTTGGCGAAACGGCGGAAGAAAGAAAATAATAATAATAATAATAATAATCAGAAGAAATACAATAAGGTCTTCCCTTGGAAAGGGAAAGACCTTAAAAAAGAGGGCAAATGGTACTTTTTCTGGGTTTTTAGAGTTGATATCATCTAATTATGGTCAAAAAGGTGTATTTACCCCAAAATAACATTTTTTGGTCAAAATGGCAAATTTCCAAATTTTCAAAAAAAGGGGGCGTGGCATGTCAACTTCCTTATTTCTAACATTTGGCCAGTTTTAAACCTTGAAACAAGTTGGAATAGTATAAGTAAGTTGATTTGACCTTGAAAAATGTTTCAAGGTCATATAATGGCTTAGTATAGTGATACGGTCTGATTTTCACAAAAAACCATGTCGCGACACCATTTTTTCATATTTTTTCAATTCTTTTTTTGTGTTCACTTAAGAAGACAAAAACACACCATATAAAGTTAAAAACGTTTTGAAAAAGGTTACAATTTGTTTGAGTTATTTCGCAATGAAAAAAGACTAATTTTTTGAAAATCTACAAATGATGACCTTGACCTTTGACCTTGACCTCATTTAAGTCCTTAGGGGTCATTGACCTTGTATACAAAGTTTCATTGAAATATCTTAAGAATTGTTGATTTTAGAATTTTTATACTAAAAAAGTCAAAGTTTAAAGGGGAATAACTCCTGTATTGGTTAATATACCAAAATGAAAAATGACCCAGCACAACTTCAAGAGTTACTCTTCTGAATGCAAAAAGAATGAACTTGGTACCTCTTATGGCTTAGGAGGAGAAGAGGGAACAAACTTTTAAGCTAAAAGGGACATAACTCTTATACGTAAAATGGTATGGTACCCAAGTGTTTTTTCTGAAACGACAAACATAGACCGATAAAGTATACCAAGTATCATTGCGACATGTCGCGTACTTCTCAAAGTTGAAATTTGGCGAAACGGCGGAAGAAAGAAAATAATAATAATAATAATAATAATCAGAAGAAATACAATAAGGTCTTCCCTTGGAAAGGGAAAGACCTTAAAAAAGAGGGCAAATGGTACTTTTTCTGGGTTTTTAGAGTTGATATCATCTAATTATGGTCAAAAAGGTGTATTTACCCCAAAATAACATTTTTTGGTCAAAATGGCAAATTTCCAAATTTTCAAAAAAAGGGGGCGTGGCATGTCAACTTCCTTATTTCTAACATTTGGCCAGTTTTAAACCTTGAAACAAGTTGGAATAGTATAAGTAAGTTGATTTGACCTTGAAAAATGTTTCAAGGTCATATAATGGCTTAGTATAGTGATACGGTCTGATTTTCACAAAAAACCATGTCGCGACACCATTTTTTCATATTTTTTCAATTCTTTTTTTGTGTTCACTTAAGAAGACAAAAACACACCATATAAAGTTAAAAACGTTTTGAAAAAGGTTACAATTTGTTTGAGTTATTTCGCAATGAAAAAAGACTAATTTTTTGAAAATCTACAAATGATGACCTTGACCTTTGACCTTGACCTCATTTAAGTCCTTAGGGGTCATTGACCTTGTATACAAAGTTTCATTGAAATATCTTAAGAATTGTTGATTTTAGAATTTTTATACTAAAAAAGTCAAAGTTTAAAGGGGAATAACTCCTGTATTGGTTAATATACCAAAATGAAAAATGACCCAGCACAACTTCAAGAGTTACTCTTCTGAATGCAAAAAGAATGAACTTGGTACCTCTTATGGCTTAGGAGGAGAAGAGGGAACAAACTTTTAAGCTAAAAGGGACATAACTCTTATACGTAAAATGGTATGGTACCCAAGTGTTTTTTCTGAAACGACAAACATAGACCGATAAAGTATACCAAGTATCATTGCGACATGTCGCGTACTTCTCAAAGTTGAAATTTGGCGAAACGGCGGAAGAAAGAAAATAATAATAATAATAATAATAATCAGAAGAAATACAATAAGGTCTTCCCTTGGAAAGGGAAAGACCTTAAAAAAGAGGGCAAATGGTACTTTTTCTGGGTTTTTAGAGTTGATATCATCTAATTATGGTCAAAAAGGTGTATTTACCCCAAAATAACATTTTTTGGTCAAAATGGCAAATTTCCAAATTTTCAAAAAAAGGGGGCGTGGCATGTCAACTTCCTTATTTCTAACATTTGGCCAGTTTTAAACCTTGAAACAAGTTGGAATAGTATAAGTAAGTTGATTTGACCTTGAAAAATGTTTCAAGGTCATATAATGGCTTAGTATAGTGATACGGTCTGATTTTCACAAAAAACCATGTCGCGACACCATTTTTTCATATTTTTTCAATTCTTTTTTTGTGTTCACTTAAGAAGACAAAAACACACCATATAAAGTTAAAAACGTTTTGAAAAAGGTTACAATTTGTTTGAGTTATTTCGCAATGAAAAAAGACTAATTTTTTGAAAATCTACAAATGATGACCTTGACCTTTGACCTTGACCTCATTTAAGTCCTTAGGGGTCATTGACCTTGTATACAAAGTTTCATTGAAATATCTTAAGAATTGTTGATTTTAGAATTTTTATACTAAAAAAGTCAAAGTTTAAAGGGGAATAACTCCTGTATTGGTTAATATACCAAAATGAAAAATGACCCAGCACAACTTCAAGAGTTACTCTTCTGAATGCAAAAAGAATGAACTTGGTACCTCTTATGGCTTAGGAGGAGAAGAGGGAACAAACTTTTAAGCTAAAAGGGACATAACTCTTATACGTAAAATGGTATGGTACCCAAGTGTTTTTTCTGAAACGACAAACATAGACCGATAAAGTATACCAAGTATCATTGCGACATGTCGCGTACTTCTCAAAGTTGAAATTTGGCGAAACGGCGGAAGAAAGAAAATAATAATAATAATAATAATAATCAGAAGAAATACAATAAGGTCTTCCCTTGGAAAGGGAAAGACCTTAAAAAAGAGGGCAAATGGTACTTTTTCTGGGTTTTTAGAGTTGATATCATCTAATTATGGTCAAAAAGGTGTATTTACCCCAAAATAACATTTTTTGGTCAAAATGGCAAATTTCCAAATTTTCAAAAAAAGGGGGCGTGGCATGTCAACTTCCTTATTTCTAACATTTGGCCAGTTTTAAACCTTGAAACAAGTTGGAATAGTATAAGTAAGTTGATTTGACCTTGAAAAATGTTTCAAGGTCATATAATGGCTTAGTATAGTGATACGGTCTGATTTTCACAAAAAACCATGTCGCGACACCATTTTTTCATATTTTTTCAATTCTTTTTTTGTGTTCACTTAAGAAGACAAAAACACACCATATAAAGTTAAAAACGTTTTGAAAAAGGTTACAATTTGTTTGAGTTATTTCGCAATGAAAAAAGACTAATTTTTTGAAAATCTACAAATGATGACCTTGACCTTTGACCTTGACCTCATTTAAGTCCTTAGGGGTCATTGACCTTGTATACAAAGTTTCATTGAAATATCTTAAGAATTGTTGATTTTAGAATTTTTATACTAAAAAAGTCAAAGTTTAAAGGGGAATAACTCCTGTATTGGTTAATATACCAAAATGAAAAATGACCCAGCACAACTTCAAGAGTTACTCTTCTGAATGCAAAAAGAATGAACTTGGTACCTCTTATGGCTTAGGAGGAGAAGAGGGAACAAACTTTTAAGCTAAAAGGGACATAACTCTTATACGTAAAATGGTATGGTACCCAAGTGTTTTTTCTGAAACGACAAACATAGACCGATAAAGTATACCAAGTATCATTGCGACATGTCGCGTACTTCTCAAAGTTGAAATTTGGCGAAACGGCGGAAGAAAGAAAATAATAATAATAATAATAATAATCAGAAGAAATACAATAAGGTCTTCCCTTGGAAAGGGAAAGACCTTAAAAAAGAGGGCAAATGGTACTTTTTCTGGGTTTTTAGAGTTGATATCATCTAATTATGGTCAAAAAGGTGTATTTACCCCAAAATAACATTTTTTGGTCAAAATGGCAAATTTCCAAATTTTCAAAAAAAGGGGGCGTGGCATGTCAACTTCCTTATTTCTAACATTTGGCCAGTTTTAAACCTTGAAACAAGTTGGAATAGTATAAGTAAGTTGATTTGACCTTGAAAAATGTTTCAAGGTCATATAATGGCTTAGTATAGTGATACGGTCTGATTTTCACAAAAAACCATGTCGCGACACCATTTTTTCATATTTTTTCAATTCTTTTTTTGTGTTCACTTAAGAAGACAAAAACACACCATATAAAGTTAAAAACGTTTTGAAAAAGGTTACAATTTGTTTGAGTTATTTCGCAATGAAAAAAGACTAATTTTTTGAAAATCTACAAATGATGACCTTGACCTTTGACCTTGACCTCATTTAAGTCCTTAGGGGTCATTGACCTTGTATACAAAGTTTCATTGAAATATCTTAAGAATTGTTGATTTTAGAATTTTTATACTAAAAAAGTCAAAGTTTAAAGGGGAATAACTCCTGTATTGGTTAATATACCAAAATGAAAAATGACCCAGCACAACTTCAAGAGTTACTCTTCTGAATGCAAAAAGAATGAACTTGGTACCTCTTATGGCTTAGGAGGAGAAGAGGGAACAAACTTTTAAGCTAAAAGGGACATAACTCTTATACGTAAAATGGTATGGTACCCAAGTGTTTTTTCTGAAACGACAAACATAGACCGATAAAGTATACCAAGTATCATTGCGACATGTCGCGTACTTCTCAAAGTTGAAATTTGGCGAAACGGCGGAAGAAAGAAAATAATAATAATAATAATAATAATCAGAAGAAATACAATAAGGTCTTCCCTTGGAAAGGGAAAGACCTTAAAAAAGAGGGCAAATGGTACTTTTTCTGGGTTTTTAGAGTTGATATCATCTAATTATGGTCAAAAAGGTGTATTTACCCCAAAATAACATTTTTTGGTCAAAATGGCAAATTTCCAAATTTTCAAAAAAAGGGGGCGTGGCATGTCAACTTCCTTATTTCTAACATTTGGCCAGTTTTAAACCTTGAAACAAGTTGGAATAGTATAAGTAAGTTGATTTGACCTTGAAAAATGTTTCAAGGTCATATAATGGCTTAGTATAGTGATACGGTCTGATTTTCACAAAAAACCATGTCGCGACACCATTTTTTCATATTTTTTCAATTCTTTTTTTGTGTTCACTTAAGAAGACAAAAACACACCATATAAAGTTAAAAACGTTTTGAAAAAGGTTACAATTTGTTTGAGTTATTTCGCAATGAAAAAAGACTAATTTTTTGAAAATCTACAAATGATGACCTTGACCTTTGACCTTGACCTCATTTAAGTCCTTAGGGGTCATTGACCTTGTATACAAAGTTTCATTGAAATATCTTAAGAATTGTTGATTTTAGAATTTTTATACTAAAAAAGTCAAAGTTTAAAGGGGAATAACTCCTGTATTGGTTAATATACCAAAATGAAAAATGACCCAGCACAACTTCAAGAGTTACTCTTCTGAATGCAAAAAGAATGAACTTGGTACCTCTTATGGCTTAGGAGGAGAAGAGGGAACAAACTTTTAAGCTAAAAGGGACATAACTCTTATACGTAAAATGGTATGGTACCCAAGTGTTTTTTCTGAAACGACAAACATAGACCGATAAAGTATACCAAGTATCATTGCGACATGTCGCGTACTTCTCAAAGTTGAAATTTGGCGAAACGGCGGAAGAAAGAAAATAATAATAATAATAATAATAATCAGAAGAAATACAATAAGGTCTTCCCTTGGAAAGGGAAAGACCTTAAAAAAGAGGGCAAATGGTACTTTTTCTGGGTTTTTAGAGTTGATATCATCTAATTATGGTCAAAAAGGTGTATTTACCCCAAAATAACATTTTTTGGTCAAAATGGCAAATTTCCAAATTTTCAAAAAAAGGGGGCGTGGCATGTCAACTTCCTTATTTCTAACATTTGGCCAGTTTTAAACCTTGAAACAAGTTGGAATAGTATAAGTAAGTTGATTTGACCTTGAAAAATGTTTCAAGGTCATATAATGGCTTAGTATAGTGATACGGTCTGATTTTCACAAAAAACCATGTCGCGACACCATTTTTTCATATTTTTTCAATTCTTTTTTTGTGTTCACTTAAGAAGACAAAAACACACCATATAAAGTTAAAAACGTTTTGAAAAAGGTTACAATTTGTTTGAGTTATTTCGCAATGAAAAAAGACTAATTTTTTGAAAATCTACAAATGATGACCTTGACCTTTGACCTTGACCTCATTTAAGTCCTTAGGGGTCATTGACCTTGTATACAAAGTTTCATTGAAATATCTTAAGAATTGTTGATTTTAGAATTTTTATACTAAAAAAGTCAAAGTTTAAAGGGGAATAACTCCTGTATTGGTTAATATACCAAAATGAAAAATGACCCAGCACAACTTCAAGAGTTACTCTTCTGAATGCAAAAAGAATGAACTTGGTACCTCTTATGGCTTAGGAGGAGAAGAGGGAACAAACTTTTAAGCTAAAAGGGACATAACTCTTATACGTAAAATGGTATGGTACCCAAGTGTTTTTTCTGAAACGACAAACATAGACCGATAAAGTATACCAAGTATCATTGCGACATGTCGCGTACTTCTCAAAGTTGAAATTTGGCGAAACGGCGGAAGAAAGAAAATAATAATAATAATAATAATAATCAGAAGAAATACAATAAGGTCTTCCCTTGGAAAGGGAAAGACCTTAAAAAAGAGGGCAAATGGTACTTTTTCTGGGTTTTTAGAGTTGATATCATCTAATTATGGTCAAAAAGGTGTATTTACCCCAAAATAACATTTTTTGGTCAAAATGGCAAATTTCCAAATTTTCAAAAAAAGGGGGCGTGGCATGTCAACTTCCTTATTTCTAACATTTGGCCAGTTTTAAACCTTGAAACAAGTTGGAATAGTATAAGTAAGTTGATTTGACCTTGAAAAATGTTTCAAGGTCATATAATGGCTTAGTATAGTGATACGGTCTGATTTTCACAAAAAACCATGTCGCGACACCATTTTTTCATATTTTTTCAATTCTTTTTTTGTGTTCACTTAAGAAGACAAAAACACACCATATAAAGTTAAAAACGTTTTGAAAAAGGTTACAATTTGTTTGAGTTATTTCGCAATGAAAAAAGACTAATTTTTTGAAAATCTACAAATGATGACCTTGACCTTTGACCTTGACCTCATTTAAGTCCTTAGGGGTCATTGACCTTGTATACAAAGTTTCATTGAAATATCTTAAGAATTGTTGATTTTAGAATTTTTATACTAAAAAAGTCAAAGTTTAAAGGGGAATAACTCCTGTATTGGTTAATATACCAAAATGAAAAATGACCCAGCACAACTTCAAGAGTTACTCTTCTGAATGCAAAAAGAATGAACTTGGTACCTCTTATGGCTTAGGAGGAGAAGAGGGAACAAACTTTTAAGCTAAAAGGGACATAACTCTTATACGTAAAATGGTATGGTACCCAAGTGTTTTTTCTGAAACGACAAACATAGACCGATAAAGTATACCAAGTATCATTGCGACATGTCGCGTACTTCTCAAAGTTGAAATTTGGCGAAACGGCGGAAGAAAGAAAATAATAATAATAATAATAATAATCAGAAGAAATACAATAAGGTCTTCCCTTGGAAAGGGAAAGACCTTAAAAAAGAGGGCAAATGGTACTTTTTCTGGGTTTTTAGAGTTGATATCATCTAATTATGGTCAAAAAGGTGTATTTACCCCAAAATAACATTTTTTGGTCAAAATGGCAAATTTCCAAATTTTCAAAAAAAGGGGGCGTGGCATGTCAACTTCCTTATTTCTAACATTTGGCCAGTTTTAAACCTTGAAACAAGTTGGAATAGTATAAGTAAGTTGATTTGACCTTGAAAAATGTTTCAAGGTCATATAATGGCTTAGTATAGTGATACGGTCTGATTTTCACAAAAAACCATGTCGCGACACCATTTTTTCATATTTTTTCAATTCTTTTTTTGTGTTCACTTAAGAAGACAAAAACACACCATATAAAGTTAAAAACGTTTTGAAAAAGGTTACAATTTGTTTGAGTTATTTCGCAATGAAAAAAGACTAATTTTTTGAAAATCTACAAATGATGACCTTGACCTTTGACCTTGACCTCATTTAAGTCCTTAGGGGTCATTGACCTTGTATACAAAGTTTCATTGAAATATCTTAAGAATTGTTGATTTTAGAATTTTTATACTAAAAAAGTCAAAGTTTAAAGGGGAATAACTCCTGTATTGGTTAATATACCAAAATGAAAAATGACCCAGCACAACTTCAAGAGTTACTCTTCTGAATGCAAAAAGAATGAACTTGGTACCTCTTATGGCTTAGGAGGAGAAGAGGGAACAAACTTTTAAGCTAAAAGGGACATAACTCTTATACGTAAAATGGTATGGTACCCAAGTGTTTTTTCTGAAACGACAAACATAGACCGATAAAGTATACCAAGTATCATTGCGACATGTCGCGTACTTCTCAAAGTTGAAATTTGGCGAAACGGCGGAAGAAAGAAAATAATAATAATAATAATAATAATCAGAAGAAATACAATAAGGTCTTCCCTTGGAAAGGGAAAGACCTTAAAAAAGAGGGCAAATGGTACTTTTTCTGGGTTTTTAGAGTTGATATCATCTAATTATGGTCAAAAAGGTGTATTTACCCCAAAATAACATTTTTTGGTCAAAATGGCAAATTTCCAAATTTTCAAAAAAAGGGGGCGTGGCATGTCAACTTCCTTATTTCTAACATTTGGCCAGTTTTAAACCTTGAAACAAGTTGGAATAGTATAAGTAAGTTGATTTGACCTTGAAAAATGTTTCAAGGTCATATAATGGCTTAGTATAGTGATACGGTCTGATTTTCACAAAAAACCATGTCGCGACACCATTTTTTCATATTTTTTCAATTCTTTTTTTGTGTTCACTTAAGAAGACAAAAACACACCATATAAAGTTAAAAACGTTTTGAAAAAGGTTACAATTTGTTTGAGTTATTTCGCAATGAAAAAAGACTAATTTTTTGAAAATCTACAAATGATGACCTTGACCTTTGACCTTGACCTCATTTAAGTCCTTAGGGGTCATTGACCTTGTATACAAAGTTTCATTGAAATATCTTAAGAATTGTTGATTTTAGAATTTTTATACTAAAAAAGTCAAAGTTTAAAGGGGAATAACTCCTGTATTGGTTAATATACCAAAATGAAAAATGACCCAGCACAACTTCAAGAGTTACTCTTCTGAATGCAAAAAGAATGAACTTGGTACCTCTTATGGCTTAGGAGGAGAAGAGGGAACAAACTTTTAAGCTAAAAGGGACATAACTCTTATACGTAAAATGGTATGGTACCCAAGTGTTTTTTCTGAAACGACAAACATAGACCGATAAAGTATACCAAGTATCATTGCGACATGTCGCGTACTTCTCAAAGTTGAAATTTGGCGAAACGGCGGAAGAAAGAAAATAATAATAATAATAATAATAATCAGAAGAAATACAATAAGGTCTTCCCTTGGAAAGGGAAAGACCTTAAAAAAGAGGGCAAATGGTACTTTTTCTGGGTTTTTAGAGTTGATATCATCTAATTATGGTCAAAAAGGTGTATTTACCCCAAAATAACATTTTTTGGTCAAAATGGCAAATTTCCAAATTTTCAAAAAAAGGGGGCGTGGCATGTCAACTTCCTTATTTCTAACATTTGGCCAGTTTTAAACCTTGAAACAAGTTGGAATAGTATAAGTAAGTTGATTTGACCTTGAAAAATGTTTCAAGGTCATATAATGGCTTAGTATAGTGATACGGTCTGATTTTCACAAAAAACCATGTCGCGACACCATTTTTTCATATTTTTTCAATTCTTTTTTTGTGTTCACTTAAGAAGACAAAAACACACCATATAAAGTTAAAAACGTTTTGAAAAAGGTTACAATTTGTTTGAGTTATTTCGCAATGAAAAAAGACTAATTTTTTGAAAATCTACAAATGATGACCTTGACCTTTGACCTTGACCTCATTTAAGTCCTTAGGGGTCATTGACCTTGTATACAAAGTTTCATTGAAATATCTTAAGAATTGTTGATTTTAGAATTTTTATACTAAAAAAGTCAAAGTTTAAAGGGGAATAACTCCTGTATTGGTTAATATACCAAAATGAAAAATGACCCAGCACAACTTCAAGAGTTACTCTTCTGAATGCAAAAAGAATGAACTTGGTACCTCTTATGGCTTAGGAGGAGAAGAGGGAACAAACTTTTAAGCTAAAAGGGACATAACTCTTATACGTAAAATGGTATGGTACCCAAGTGTTTTTTCTGAAACGACAAACATAGACCGATAAAGTATACCAAGTATCATTGCGACATGTCGCGTACTTCTCAAAGTTGAAATTTGGCGAAACGGCGGAAGAAAGAAAATAATAATAATAATAATAATAATCAGAAGAAATACAATAAGGTCTTCCCTTGGAAAGGGAAAGACCTTAAAAAAGAGGGCAAATGGTACTTTTTCTGGGTTTTTAGAGTTGATATCATCTAATTATGGTCAAAAAGGTGTATTTACCCCAAAATAACATTTTTTGGTCAAAATGGCAAATTTCCAAATTTTCAAAAAAAGGGGGCGTGGCATGTCAACTTCCTTATTTCTAACATTTGGCCAGTTTTAAACCTTGAAACAAGTTGGAATAGTATAAGTAAGTTGATTTGACCTTGAAAAATGTTTCAAGGTCATATAATGGCTTAGTATAGTGATACGGTCTGATTTTCACAAAAAACCATGTCGCGACACCATTTTTTCATATTTTTTCAATTCTTTTTTTGTGTTCACTTAAGAAGACAAAAACACACCATATAAAGTTAAAAACGTTTTGAAAAAGGTTACAATTTGTTTGAGTTATTTCGCAATGAAAAAAGACTAATTTTTTGAAAATCTACAAATGATGACCTTGACCTTTGACCTTGACCTCATTTAAGTCCTTAGGGGTCATTGACCTTGTATACAAAGTTTCATTGAAATATCTTAAGAATTGTTGATTTTAGAATTTTTATACTAAAAAAGTCAAAGTTTAAAGGGGAATAACTCCTGTATTGGTTAATATACCAAAATGAAAAATGACCCAGCACAACTTCAAGAGTTACTCTTCTGAATGCAAAAAGAATGAACTTGGTACCTCTTATGGCTTAGGAGGAGAAGAGGGAACAAACTTTTAAGCTAAAAGGGACATAACTCTTATACGTAAAATGGTATGGTACCCAAGTGTTTTTTCTGAAACGACAAACATAGACCGATAAAGTATACCAAGTATCATTGCGACATGTCGCGTACTTCTCAAAGTTGAAATTTGGCGAAACGGCGGAAGAAAGAAAATAATAATAATAATAATAATAATCAGAAGAAATACAATAAGGTCTTCCCTTGGAAAGGGAAAGACCTTAAAAAAGAGGGCAAATGGTACTTTTTCTGGGTTTTTAGAGTTGATATCATCTAATTATGGTCAAAAAGGTGTATTTACCCCAAAATAACATTTTTTGGTCAAAATGGCAAATTTCCAAATTTTCAAAAAAAGGGGGCGTGGCATGTCAACTTCCTTATTTCTAACATTTGGCCAGTTTTAAACCTTGAAACAAGTTGGAATAGTATAAGTAAGTTGATTTGACCTTGAAAAATGTTTCAAGGTCATATAATGGCTTAGTATAGTGATACGGTCTGATTTTCACAAAAAACCATGTCGCGACACCATTTTTTCATATTTTTTCAATTCTTTTTTTGTGTTCACTTAAGAAGACAAAAACACACCATATAAAGTTAAAAACGTTTTGAAAAAGGTTACAATTTGTTTGAGTTATTTCGCAATGAAAAAAGACTAATTTTTTGAAAATCTACAAATGATGACCTTGACCTTTGACCTTGACCTCATTTAAGTCCTTAGGGGTCATTGACCTTGTATACAAAGTTTCATTGAAATATCTTAAGAATTGTTGATTTTAGAATTTTTATACTAAAAAAGTCAAAGTTTAAAGGGGAATAACTCCTGTATTGGTTAATATACCAAAATGAAAAATGACCCAGCACAACTTCAAGAGTTACTCTTCTGAATGCAAAAAGAATGAACTTGGTACCTCTTATGGCTTAGGAGGAGAAGAGGGAACAAACTTTTAAGCTAAAAGGGACATAACTCTTATACGTAAAATGGTATGGTACCCAAGTGTTTTTTCTGAAACGACAAACATAGACCGATAAAGTATACCAAGTATCATTGCGACATGTCGCGTACTTCTCAAAGTTGAAATTTGGCGAAACGGCGGAAGAAAGAAAATAATAATAATAATAATAATAATCAGAAGAAATACAATAAGGTCTTCCCTTGGAAAGGGAAAGACCTTAAAAAAGAGGGCAAATGGTACTTTTTCTGGGTTTTTAGAGTTGATATCATCTAATTATGGTCAAAAAGGTGTATTTACCCCAAAATAACATTTTTTGGTCAAAATGGCAAATTTCCAAATTTTCAAAAAAAGGGGGCGTGGCATGTCAACTTCCTTATTTCTAACATTTGGCCAGTTTTAAACCTTGAAACAAGTTGGAATAGTATAAGTAAGTTGATTTGACCTTGAAAAATGTTTCAAGGTCATATAATGGCTTAGTATAGTGATACGGTCTGATTTTCACAAAAAACCATGTCGCGACACCATTTTTTCATATTTTTTCAATTCTTTTTTTGTGTTCACTTAAGAAGACAAAAACACACCATATAAAGTTAAAAACGTTTTGAAAAAGGTTACAATTTGTTTGAGTTATTTCGCAATGAAAAAAGACTAATTTTTTGAAAATCTACAAATGATGACCTTGACCTTTGACCTTGACCTCATTTAAGTCCTTAGGGGTCATTGACCTTGTATACAAAGTTTCATTGAAATATCTTAAGAATTGTTGATTTTAGAATTTTTATACTAAAAAAGTCAAAGTTTAAAGGGGAATAACTCCTGTATTGGTTAATATACCAAAATGAAAAATGACCCAGCACAACTTCAAGAGTTACTCTTCTGAATGCAAAAAGAATGAACTTGGTACCTCTTATGGCTTAGGAGGAGAAGAGGGAACAAACTTTTAAGCTAAAAGGGACATAACTCTTATACGTAAAATGGTATGGTACCCAAGTGTTTTTTCTGAAACGACAAACATAGACCGATAAAGTATACCAAGTATCATTGCGACATGTCGCGTACTTCTCAAAGTTGAAATTTGGCGAAACGGCGGAAGAAAGAAAATAATAATAATAATAATAATAATCAGAAGAAATACAATAAGGTCTTCCCTTGGAAAGGGAAAGACCTTAAAAAAGAGGGCAAATGGTACTTTTTCTGGGTTTTTAGAGTTGATATCATCTAATTATGGTCAAAAAGGTGTATTTACCCCAAAATAACATTTTTTGGTCAAAATGGCAAATTTCCAAATTTTCAAAAAAAGGGGGCGTGGCATGTCAACTTCCTTATTTCTAACATTTGGCCAGTTTTAAACCTTGAAACAAGTTGGAATAGTATAAGTAAGTTGATTTGACCTTGAAAAATGTTTCAAGGTCATATAATGGCTTAGTATAGTGATACGGTCTGATTTTCACAAAAAACCATGTCGCGACACCATTTTTTCATATTTTTTCAATTCTTTTTTTGTGTTCACTTAAGAAGACAAAAACACACCATATAAAGTTAAAAACGTTTTGAAAAAGGTTACAATTTGTTTGAGTTATTTCGCAATGAAAAAAGACTAATTTTTTGAAAATCTACAAATGATGACCTTGACCTTTGACCTTGACCTCATTTAAGTCCTTAGGGGTCATTGACCTTGTATACAAAGTTTCATTGAAATATCTTAAGAATTGTTGATTTTAGAATTTTTATACTAAAAAAGTCAAAGTTTAAAGGGGAATAACTCCTGTATTGGTTAATATACCAAAATGAAAAATGACCCAGCACAACTTCAAGAGTTACTCTTCTGAATGCAAAAAGAATGAACTTGGTACCTCTTATGGCTTAGGAGGAGAAGAGGGAACAAACTTTTAAGCTAAAAGGGACATAACTCTTATACGTAAAATGGTATGGTACCCAAGTGTTTTTTCTGAAACGACAAACATAGACCGATAAAGTATACCAAGTATCATTGCGACATGTCGCGTACTTCTCAAAGTTGAAATTTGGCGAAACGGCGGAAGAAAGAAAATAATAATAATAATAATAATAATCAGAAGAAATACAATAAGGTCTTCCCTTGGAAAGGGAAAGACCTTAAAAAAGAGGGCAAATGGTACTTTTTCTGGGTTTTTAGAGTTGATATCATCTAATTATGGTCAAAAAGGTGTATTTACCCCAAAATAACATTTTTTGGTCAAAATGGCAAATTTCCAAATTTTCAAAAAAAGGGGGCGTGGCATGTCAACTTCCTTATTTCTAACATTTGGCCAGTTTTAAACCTTGAAACAAGTTGGAATAGTATAAGTAAGTTGATTTGACCTTGAAAAATGTTTCAAGGTCATATAATGGCTTAGTATAGTGATACGGTCTGATTTTCACAAAAAACCATGTCGCGACACCATTTTTTCATATTTTTTCAATTCTTTTTTTGTGTTCACTTAAGAAGACAAAAACACACCATATAAAGTTAAAAACGTTTTGAAAAAGGTTACAATTTGTTTGAGTTATTTCGCAATGAAAAAAGACTAATTTTTTGAAAATCTACAAATGATGACCTTGACCTTTGACCTTGACCTCATTTAAGTCCTTAGGGGTCATTGACCTTGTATACAAAGTTTCATTGAAATATCTTAAGAATTGTTGATTTTAGAATTTTTATACTAAAAAAGTCAAAGTTTAAAGGGGAATAACTCCTGTATTGGTTAATATACCAAAATGAAAAATGACCCAGCACAACTTCAAGAGTTACTCTTCTGAATGCAAAAAGAATGAACTTGGTACCTCTTATGGCTTAGGAGGAGAAGAGGGAACAAACTTTTAAGCTAAAAGGGACATAACTCTTATACGTAAAATGGTATGGTACCCAAGTGTTTTTTCTGAAACGACAAACATAGACCGATAAAGTATACCAAGTATCATTGCGACATGTCGCGTACTTCTCAAAGTTGAAATTTGGCGAAACGGCGGAAGAAAGAAAATAATAATAATAATAATAATAATCAGAAGAAATACAATAAGGTCTTCCCTTGGAAAGGGAAAGACCTTAAAAAAGAGGGCAAATGGTACTTTTTCTGGGTTTTTAGAGTTGATATCATCTAATTATGGTCAAAAAGGTGTATTTACCCCAAAATAACATTTTTTGGTCAAAATGGCAAATTTCCAAATTTTCAAAAAAAGGGGGCGTGGCATGTCAACTTCCTTATTTCTAACATTTGGCCAGTTTTAAACCTTGAAACAAGTTGGAATAGTATAAGTAAGTTGATTTGACCTTGAAAAATGTTTCAAGGTCATATAATGGCTTAGTATAGTGATACGGTCTGATTTTCACAAAAAACCATGTCGCGACACCATTTTTTCATATTTTTTCAATTCTTTTTTTGTGTTCACTTAAGAAGACAAAAACACACCATATAAAGTTAAAAACGTTTTGAAAAAGGTTACAATTTGTTTGAGTTATTTCGCAATGAAAAAAGACTAATTTTTTGAAAATCTACAAATGATGACCTTGACCTTTGACCTTGACCTCATTTAAGTCCTTAGGGGTCATTGACCTTGTATACAAAGTTTCATTGAAATATCTTAAGAATTGTTGATTTTAGAATTTTTATACTAAAAAAGTCAAAGTTTAAAGGGGAATAACTCCTGTATTGGTTAATATACCAAAATGAAAAATGACCCAGCACAACTTCAAGAGTTACTCTTCTGAATGCAAAAAGAATGAACTTGGTACCTCTTATGGCTTAGGAGGAGAAGAGGGAACAAACTTTTAAGCTAAAAGGGACATAACTCTTATACGTAAAATGGTATGGTACCCAAGTGTTTTTTCTGAAACGACAAACATAGACCGATAAAGTATACCAAGTATCATTGCGACATGTCGCGTACTTCTCAAAGTTGAAATTTGGCGAAACGGCGGAAGAAAGAAAATAATAATAATAATAATAATAATCAGAAGAAATACAATAAGGTCTTCCCTTGGAAAGGGAAAGACCTTAATCAGAAGAATTGCTAGAAGGTCTTTACGACCGTAGTCGTGAAAGACCTTAATAAGGACCGGTCGACATTTTTTCATCTGATTTTGACTAAATATGATTAAAAGTAGTATATTTAACATGTTTTGACCACTTTTAGTGCAAAAATGTCAAATTTCATATTTTTGGAAAAAAGGGGGGATAAATTTCATTTTTTTTATTTTTTATATCTGAAACCCTTAAATGGTCAAAATGTGTTGGAATAGTGTCATTAAGTTGATTTGACCTTGAAAAGTCAGTCAAGGTCATACGGTTACTCCATACCTGCGACCGGTGTCAATTTCTTAAAATTCCATTCGTGTCAAATATTTTAGCAATTTTTGGTCATTTTTTTATTTAAATATGTAGAATAGACATTGGACAACTGTTTAGCACATAAAAAGCCTGACTCAAATATGGAAAATTATGTAAAAAAGGGTTCAAAATATGTAGTTATCCTTAAAATTGCATTTTGAGCAATTTATTATGTCGCGACACTTTTCGACTCTTAATTTTCTCATCAGGAAGTAGTCTGAAATTTATGAAATTGTCCTATTCACATCTTTATTAGTTCCTTATCACATTGCATGCTTTAGTTTTTGTGTTTTTAATGTAGTTTAGGAGGAGATGCGGTTAGAAACTTTACGGTGTTAGGGGAGGTAACTCCGTAACTATAAAAAGTTTCGCTAAGCGGACTCATTTTTAAATTGGTTTTTCATGACCGGTATACTACCTTAAGTATTGAAATGATATGTCGCGAAACAAAAAAAAAATTTTTTTGGCGGAAGAAGAATAATAATAATCAGAAGAATTGCTAGAAGGTCTTTACGACCGTAGTCGTAAAAGACCTTAATAAGGACCGGTCGACATTTTTTCATCTGATTTTGACTAAATATGATTAAAAGTAGTATATTTAACATGTTTTGACCACTTTTAGTGCAAAAAAGTCAAATTTCATATTTTTGGAAAAAAGGGGGGATAAATTTCATTTTTTTTATTTTTTATATCTGAAACCCTTAAATGGTCAAAATGTGTTGGAATAGTGTCATTAAGTTGATTTGACCTTGAAAAGTCAGTCAAGGTCATACGGTTACTCCATACCTGCGACCGGTGTCAATTTCTTAAAATTCCATTCGTGTCAAATATTTTAGCAATTTTTGGTCATTTTTTTATTTAAATATGTAGAATAGACATTGGACAACTGTTTAGCACATAAAAAGCCTGACTCAAATATGGAAAATTATGTAAAAAAGGGTTCAAAATATGTAGTTATCCTTAAAATTGCATTTTGAGCAATTTATTATGTCGCGACACTTTTCGACTCTTAATTTTCTCATCAGGAAGTAGTCTGAAATTTATGAAATTGTCCTATTCACATCTTTATTAGTTCCTTATCACATTGCATGCTTTAGTTTTTGTGTTTTTAATGTAGTTTAGGAGGAGATGCGGTTAGAAACTTTACGGTGTTAGGGGAGGTAACTCCGTAACTATAAAAAGTTTCGCTAAGCGGACTCATTTTTAAATTGGTTTTTCATGACCGGTATACTACCTTAAGTATTGAAATGATATGTCGCGAAACAAAAAAAAAATTTTTTTGGCGGAAGAAGAATAATAATAATCAGAAGAATTGCTAGAAGGTCTTTACGACCGTAGTCGTGAAAGACCTTAATAAGGACCGGTCGACATTTTTTCATCTGATTTTGACTAAATATGATTAAAAGTAGTATATTTAACATGTTTTGACCACTTTTAGTGCAAAAATGTCAAATTTCATATTTTTGGAAAAAAGGGGGGATAAATTTCATTTTTTTTATTTTTTATATCTGAAACCCTTAAATGGTCAAAATGTGTTGGAATAGTGTCATTAAGTTGATTTGACCTTGAAAAGTCAGTCAAGGTCATACGGTTACTCCATACCTGCGACCGGTGTCAATTTCTTAAAATTCCATTCGTGTCAAATATTTTAGCAATTTTTGGTCATTTTTTTATTTAAATATGTAGAATAGACATTGGACAACTGTTTAGCACATAAAAAGCCTGACTCAAATATGGAAAATTATGTAAAAAAGGGTTCAAAATATGTAGTTATCCTTAAAATTGCATTTTGAGCAATTTATTATGTCGCGACACTTTTCGACTCTTAATTTTCTCATCAGGAAGTAGTCTGAAATTTATGAAATTGTCCTATTCACATCTTTATTAGTTCCTTATCACATTGCATGCTTTAGTTTTTGTGTTTTTAATGTAGTTTAGGAGGAGATGCGGTTAGAAACTTTACGGTGTTAGGGGAGGTAACTCCGTAACTATAAAAAGTTTCGCTAAGCGGACTCATTTTTAAATTGGTTTTTCATGACCGGTATACTACCTTAAGTATTGAAATGATATGTCGCGAAACAAAAAAAAAATTTTTTTGGCGGAAGAAGAATAATAATAATCAGAAGAATTGCTAGAAGGTCTTTACGACCGTAGTCGTGAAAGACCTTAATAAGGACCGGTCGACATTTTTTCATCTGATTTTGACTAAATATGATTAAAAGTAGTATATTTAACATGTTTTGACCACTTTTAGTGCAAAAATGTCAAATTTCATATTTTTGGAAAAAAGGGGGGATAAATTTCATTTTTTTTATTTTTTATATCTGAAACCCTTAAATGGTCAAAATGTGTTGGAATAGTGTCATTAAGTTGATTTGACCTTGAAAAGTCAGTCAAGGTCATACGGTTACTCCATACCTGCGACCGGTGTCAATTTCTTAAAATTCCATTCGTGTCAAATATTTTAGCAATTTTTGGTCATTTTTTTATTTAAATATGTAGAATAGACATTGGACAACTGTTTAGCACATAAAAAGCCTGACTCAAATATGGAAAATTATGTAAAAAAGGGTTCAAAATATGTAGTTATCCTTAAAATTGCATTTTGAGCAATTTATTATGTCGCGACACTTTTCGACTCTTAATTTTCTCATCAGGAAGTAGTCTGAAATTTATGAAATTGTCCTATTCACATCTTTATTAGTTCCTTATCACATTGCATGCTTTAGTTTTTGTGTTTTTAATGTAGTTTAGGAGGAGATGCGGTTAGAAACTTTACGGTGTTAGGGGAGGTAACTCCGTAACTATAAAAAGTTTCGCTAAGCGGACTCATTTTTAAATTGGTTTTTCATGACCGGTATACTACCTTAAGTATTGAAATGATATGTCGCGAAACAAAAAAAAAATTTTTTTGGCGGAAGAAGAATAATAATAATCAGAAGAATTGCTAGAAGGTCTTTACGACCGTAGTCGTGAAAGACCTTAATAAGGACCGGTCGACATTTTTTCATCTGATTTTGACTAAATATGATTAAAAGTAGTATATTTAACATGTTTTGACCACTTTTAGTGCAAAAATGTCAAATTTCATATTTTTGGAAAAAAGGGGGGATAAATTTCATTTTTTTTATTTTTTATATCTGAAACCCTTAAATGGTCAAAATGTGTTGGAATAGTGTCATTAAGTTGATTTGACCTTGAAAAGTCAGTCAAGGTCATACGGTTACTCCATACCTGCGACCGGTGTCAATTTCTTAAAATTCCATTCGTGTCAAATATTTTAGCAATTTTTGGTCATTTTTTTATTTAAATATGTAGAATAGACATTGGACAACTGTTTAGCACATAAAAAGCCTGACTCAAATATGGAAAATTATGTAAAAAAGGGTTCAAAATATGTAGTTATCCTTAAAATTGCATTTTGAGCAATTTATTATGTCGCGACACTTTTCGACTCTTAATTTTCTCATCAGGAAGTAGTCTGAAATTTATGAAATTGTCCTATTCACATCTTTATTAGTTCCTTATCACATTGCATGCTTTAGTTTTTGTGTTTTTAATGTAGTTTAGGAGGAGATGCGGTTAGAAACTTTACGGTGTTAGGGGAGGTAACTCCGTAACTATAAAAAGTTTCGCTAAGCGGACTCATTTTTAAATTGGTTTTTCATGACCGGTATACTACCTTAAGTATTGAAATGATATGTCGCGAAACAAAAAAAAAATTTTTTTGGCGGAAGAAGAATAATAATAATCAGAAGAATTGCTAGAAGGTCTTTACGACCGTAGTCGTGAAAGACCTTAATAAGGACCGGTCGACATTTTTTCATCTGATTTTGACTAAATATGATTAAAAGTAGTATATTTAACATGTTTTGACCACTTTTAGTGCAAAAATGTCAAATTTCATATTTTTGGAAAAAAGGGGGGATAAATTTCATTTTTTTTATTTTTTATATCTGAAACCCTTAAATGGTCAAAATGTGTTGGAATAGTGTCATTAAGTTGATTTGACCTTGAAAAGTCAGTCAAGGTCATACGGTTACTCCATACCTGCGACCGGTGTCAATTTCTTAAAATTCCATTCGTGTCAAATATTTTAGCAATTTTTGGTCATTTTTTTATTTAAATATGTAGAATAGACATTGGACAACTGTTTAGCACATAAAAAGCCTGACTCAAATATGGAAAATTATGTAAAAAAGGGTTCAAAATATGTAGTTATCCTTAAAATTGCATTTTGAGCAATTTATTATGTCGCGACACTTTTCGACTCTTAATTTTCTCATCAGGAAGTAGTCTGAAATTTATGAAATTGTCCTATTCACATCTTTATTAGTTCCTTATCACATTGCATGCTTTAGTTTTTGTGTTTTTAATGTAGTTTAGGAGGAGATGCGGTTAGAAACTTTACGGTGTTAGGGGAGGTAACTCCGTAACTATAAAAAGTTTCGCTAAGCGGACTCATTTTTAAATTGGTTTTTCATGACCGGTATACTACCTTAAGTATTGAAATGATATGTCGCGAAACAAAAAAAAAATTTTTTTGGCGGAAGAAGAATAATAATAATCAGAAGAATTGCTAGAAGGTCTTTACGACCGTAGTCGTGAAAGACCTTAATAAGGACCGGTCGACATTTTTTCATCTGATTTTGACTAAATATGATTAAAAGTAGTATATTTAACATGTTTTGACCACTTTTAGTGCAAAAATGTCAAATTTCATATTTTTGGAAAAAAGGGGGGATAAATTTCATTTTTTTTATTTTTTATATCTGAAACCCTTAAATGGTCAAAATGTGTTGGAATAGTGTCATTAAGTTGATTTGACCTTGAAAAGTCAGTCAAGGTCATACGGTTACTCCATACCTGCGACCGGTGTCAATTTCTTAAAATTCCATTCGTGTCAAATATTTTAGCAATTTTTGGTCATTTTTTTATTTAAATATGTAGAATAGACATTGGACAACTGTTTAGCACATAAAAAGCCTGACTCAAATATGGAAAATTATGTAAAAAAGGGTTCAAAATATGTAGTTATCCTTAAAATTGCATTTTGAGCAATTTATTATGTCGCGACACTTTTCGACTCTTAATTTTCTCATCAGGAAGTAGTCTGAAATTTATGAAATTGTCCTATTCACATCTTTATTAGTTCCTTATCACATTGCATGCTTTAGTTTTTGTGTTTTTAATGTAGTTTAGGAGGAGATGCGGTTAGAAACTTTACGGTGTTAGGGGAGGTAACTCCGTAACTATAAAAAGTTTCGCTAAGCGGACTCATTTTTAAATTGGTTTTTCATGACCGGTATACTACCTTAAGTATTGAAATGATATGTCGCGAAACAAAACAAAAATTTTTTTGGCGGAAGAAGAATAATAATAATCAGAAGAATTGCTAGAAGGTCTTTACGACCGTAGTCGTGAAAGACCTTAATAAGGACCGGTCGACATTTTTTCATCTGATTTTGACTAAATATGATTAAAAGTAGTATATTTAACATGTTTTGACCACTTTTAGTGCAAAAATGTCAAATTTCATATTTTTGGAAAAAAGGGGGGATAAATTTCATTTTTTTTATTTTTTATATCTGAAACCCTTAAATGGTCAAAATGTGTTGGAATAGTGTCATTAAGTTGATTTGACCTTGAAAAGTCAGTCAAGGTCATACGGTTACTCCATACCTGCGACCGGTGTCAATTTCTTAAAATTCCATTCGTGTCAAATATTTTAGCAATTTTTGGTCATTTTTTTATTTAAATATGTAGAATAGACATTGGACAACTGTTTAGCACATAAAAAGCCTGACTCAAATATGGAAAATTATGTAAAAAAGGGTTCAAAATATGTAGTTATCCTTAAAATTGCATTTTGAGCAATTTATTATGTCGCGACACTTTTCGACTCTTAATTTTCTCATCAGGAAGTAGTCTGAAATTTATGAAATTGTCCTATTCACATCTTTATTAGTTCCTTATCACATTGCATGCTTTAGTTTTTGTGTTTTTAATGTAGTTTAGGAGGAGATGCGGTTAGAAACTTTACGGTGTTAGGGGAGGTAACTCCGTAACTATAAAAAGTTTCGCTAAGCGGACTCATTTTTAAATTGGTTTTTCATGACCGGTATACTACCTTAAGTATTGAAATGATATGTCGCGAAACAAAAAAAAAATTTTTTTGGCGGAAGAAGAATAATAATAATCAGAAGAATTGCTAGAAGGTCTTTACGACCGTAGTCGTGAAAGACCTTAATAAGGACCGGTCGACATTTTTTCATCTGATTTTGACTAAATATGATTAAAAGTAGTATATTTAACATGTTTTGACCACTTTTAGTGCAAAAATGTCAAATTTCATATTTTTGGAAAAAAGGGGGGATAAATTTCATTTTTTTTATTTTTTATATCTGAAACCCTTAAATGGTCAAAATGTGTTGGAATAGTGTCATTAAGTTGATTTGACCTTGAAAAGTCAGTCAAGGTCATACGGTTACTCCATACCTGCGACCGGTGTCAATTTCTTAAAATTCCATTCGTGTCAAATATTTTAGCAATTTTTGGTCATTTTTTTATTTAAATATGTAGAATAGACATTGGACAACTGTTTAGCACATAAAAAGCCTGACTCAAATATGGAAAATTATGTAAAAAAGGGTTCAAAATATGTAGTTATCCTTAAAATTGCATTTTGAGCAATTTATTATGTCGCGACACTTTTCGACTCTTAATTTTCTCATCAGGAAGTAGTCTGAAATTTATGAAATTGTCCTATTCACATCTTTATTAGTTCCTTATCACATTGCATGCTTTAGTTTTTGTGTTTTTAATGTAGTTTAGGAGGAGATGCGGTTAGAAACTTTACGGTGTTAGGGGAGGTAACTCCGTAACTATAAAAAGTTTCGCTAAGCGGACTCATTTTTAAATTGGTTTTTCATGACCGGTATACTACCTTAAGTATTGAAATGATATGTCGCGAAACAAAAAAAAAATTTTTTTGGCGGAAGAAGAATAATAATAATCAGAAGAATTGCTAGAAGGTCTTTACGACCGTAGTCGTGAAAGACCTTAATAAGGACCGGTCGACATTTTTTCATCTGATTTTGACTAAATATGATTAAAAGTAGTATATTTAACATGTTTTGACCACTTTTAGTGCAAAAATGTCAAATTTCATATTTTTGGAAAAAAGGGGGGATAAATTTCATTTTTTTTATTTTTTATATCTGAAACCCTTAAATGGTCAAAATGTGTTGGAATAGTGTCATTAAGTTGATTTGACCTTGAAAAGTCAGTCAAGGTCATACGGTTACTCCATACCTGCGACCGGTGTCAATTTCTTAAAATTCCATTCGTGTCAAATATTTTAGCAATTTTTGGTCATTTTTTTATTTAAATATGTAGAATAGACATTGGACAACTGTTTAGCACATAAAAAGCCTGACTCAAATATGGAAAATTATGTAAAAAAGGGTTCAAAATATGTAGTTATCCTTAAAATTGCATTTTGAGCAATTTATTATGTCGCGACACTTTTCGACTCTTAATTTTCTCATCAGGAAGTAGTCTGAAATTTATGAAATTGTCCTATTCACATCTTTATTAGTTCCTTATCACATTGCATGCTTTAGTTTTTGTGTTTTTAATGTAGTTTAGGAGGAGATGCGGTTAGAAACTTTACGGTGTTAGGGGAGGTAACTCCGTAACTATAAAAAGTTTCGCTAAGCGGACTCATTTTTAAATTGGTTTTTCATGACCGGTATACTACCTTAAGTATTGAAATGATATGTCGCGAAACAAAAAAAAAATTTTTTTGGCGGAAGAAGAATAATAATAATCAGAAGAATTGCTAGAAGGTCTTTACGACCGTAGTCGTGAAAGACCTTAATAAGGACCGGTCGACATTTTTTCATCTGATTTTGACTAAATATGATTAAAAGTAGTATATTTAACATGTTTTGACCACTTTTAGTGCAAAAATGTCAAATTTCATATTTTTGGAAAAAAGGGGGGATAAATTTCATTTTTTTTATTTTTTATATCTGAAACCCTTAAATGGTCAAAATGTGTTGGAATAGTGTCATTAAGTTGATTTGACCTTGAAAAGTCAGTCAAGGTCATACGGTTACTCCATACCTGCGACCGGTGTCAATTTCTTAAAATTCCATTCGTGTCAAATATTTTAGCAATTTTTGGTCATTTTTTTATTTAAATATGTAGAATAGACATTGGACAACTGTTTAGCACATAAAAAGCCTGACTCAAATATGGAAAATTATGTAAAAAAGGGTTCAAAATATGTAGTTATCCTTAAAATTGCATTTTGAGCAATTTATTATGTCGCGACACTTTTCGACTCTTAATTTTCTCATCAGGAAGTAGTCTGAAATTTATGAAATTGTCCTATTCACATCTTTATTAGTTCCTTATCACATTGCATGCTTTAGTTTTTGTGTTTTTAATGTAGTTTAGGAGGAGATGCGGTTAGAAACTTTACGGTGTTAGGGGAGGTAACTCCGTAACTATAAAAAGTTTCGCTAAGCGGACTCATTTTTAAATTGGTTTTTCATGACCGGTATACTACCTTAAGTATTGAAATGATATGTCGCGAAACAAAAAAAAAATTTTTTTGGCGGAAGAAGAATAATAATAATCAGAAGAATTGCTAGAAGGTCTTTACGACCGTAGTCGTGAAAGACCTTAATAAGGACCGGTCGACATTTTTTCATCTGATTTTGACTAAATATGATTAAAAGTAGTATATTTAACATGTTTTGACCACTTTTAGTGCAAAAATGTCAAATTTCATATTTTTGGAAAAAAGGGGGGATAAATTTCATTTTTTTTATTTTTTATATCTGAAACCCTTAAATGGTCAAAATGTGTTGGAATAGTGTCATTAAGTTGATTTGACCTTGAAAAGTCAGTCAAGGTCATACGGTTACTCCATACCTGCGACCGGTGTCAATTTCTTAAAATTCCATTCGTGTCAAATATTTTAGCAATTTTTGGTCATTTTTTTATTTAAATATGTAGAATAGACATTGGACAACTGTTTAGCACATAAAAAGCCTGACTCAAATATGGAAAATTATGTAAAAAAGGGTTCAAAATATGTAGTTATCCTTAAAATTGCATTTTGAGCAATTTATTATGTCGCGACACTTTTCGACTCTTAATTTTCTCATCAGGAAGTAGTCTGAAATTTATGAAATTGTCCTATTCACATCTTTATTAGTTCCTTATCACATTGCATGCTTTAGTTTTTGTGTTTTTAATGTAGTTTAGGAGGAGATGCGGTTAGAAACTTTACGGTGTTAGGGGAGGTAACTCCGTAACTATAAAAAGTTTCGCTAAGCGGACTCATTTTTAAATTGGTTTTTCATGACCGGTATACTACCTTAAGTATTGAAATGATATGTCGCGAAACAAAAAAAAAATTTTTTTGGCGGAAGAAGAATAATAATAATCAGAAGAATTGCTAGAAGGTCTTTACGACCGTAGTCGTGAAAGACCTTAATAAGGACCGGTCGACATTTTTTCATCTGATTTTGACTAAATATGATTAAAAGTAGTATATTTAACATGTTTTGACCACTTTTAGTGCAAAAATGTCAAATTTCATATTTTTGGAAAAAAGGGGGGATAAATTTCATTTTTTTTATTTTTTATATCTGAAACCCTTAAATGGTCAAAATGTGTTGGAATAGTGTCATTAAGTTGATTTGACCTTGAAAAGTCAGTCAAGGTCATACGGTTACTCCATACCTGCGACCGGTGTCAATTTCTTAAAATTCCATTCGTGTCAAATATTTTAGCAATTTTTGGTCATTTTTTTATTTAAATATGTAGAATAGACATTGGACAACTGTTTAGCACATAAAAAGCCTGACTCAAATATGGAAAATTATGTAAAAAAGGGTTCAAAATATGTAGTTATCCTTAAAATTGCATTTTGAGCAATTTATTATGTCGCGACACTTTTCGACTCTTAATTTTCTCATCAGGAAGTAGTCTGAAATTTATGAAATTGTCCTATTCACATCTTTATTAGTTCCTTATCACATTGCATGCTTTAGTTTTTGTGTTTTTAATGTAGTTTAGGAGGAGATGCGGTTAGAAACTTTACGGTGTTAGGGGAGGTAACTCCGTAACTATAAAAAGTTTCGCTAAGCGGACTCATTTTTAAATTGGTTTTTCATGACCGGTATACTACCTTAAGTATTGAAATGATATGTCGCGAAACAAAAAAAAAATTTTTTTGGCGGAAGAAGAATAATAATAATCAGAAGAATTGCTAGAAGGTCTTTACGACCGTAGTCGTGAAAGACCTTAATAAGGACCGGTCGACATTTTTTCATCTGATTTTGACTAAATATGATTAAAAGTAGTATATTTAACATGTTTTGACCACTTTTAGTGCAAAAATGTCAAATTTCATATTTTTGGAAAAAAGGGGGGATAAATTTCATTTTTTTTATTTTTTATATCTGAAACCCTTAAATGGTCAAAATGTGTTGGAATAGTGTCATTAAGTTGATTTGACCTTGAAAAGTCAGTCAAGGTCATACGGTTACTCCATACCTGCGACCGGTGTCAATTTCTTAAAATTCCATTCGTGTCAAATATTTTAGCAATTTTTGGTCATTTTTTTATTTAAATATGTAGAATAGACATTGGACAACTGTTTAGCACATAAAAAGCCTGACTCAAATATGGAAAATTATGTAAAAAAGGGTTCAAAATATGTAGTTATCCTTAAAATTGCATTTTGAGCAATTTATTATGTCGCGACACTTTCGACTCTTAATTTTCTCATCAGGAAGTAGTCTGAAATTTATGAAATTGTCCTATTCACATCTTTATTAGTTCCTTATCACATTGCATGCTTTAGTTTTTGTGTTTTTAATGTAGTTTAGGAGGAGATGCGGTTAGAAACTTTACGGTGTTAGGGGAGGTAACTCCGTAACTATAAAAAGTTTCGCTAAGCGGACTCATTTTTAAATTGGTTTTTCATGACCGGTATACTACCTTAAGTATTGAAATGATATGTCGCGAAACAAAAAAAAAATTTTTTTGGCGGAAGAAGAATAATAATAATTAAATGACAATTCTTCCGGAAGAATTGTAAGGTCTTTCCCTTTCCTACAGTCTTGCTGTTTTCGAGTTGAACGCCATATAACCATGCAGGGGCGCTATATAAAAGTTAACTGCTTGTTAAAAAACGCTTGTGTTTGATAGAACTATCTTTATAGCGTTCGTTAACATATATTTTCATTATACAGGAATCAAACTTAAACATGCGGTGGGAACTATTTTTGATCGACCAAGAAACTAGTTTTATGAATATCAAAACTTGTCAAATCAGAAATCAATGCTCAGTATTATAACATTTCCATGTTTAACTGAAAACAAAATAACAACGTATCCAAATTGAAAGATAAAACTTGATAAGAATAATTGAATATTTCTTAAAGTAAAAAAAAATCAAAAGCAGGGATAGTAATTAATTTTTTTTCAGCTTTCATATGCTTTAATAAGAAATTTAAATACCAATTAGAGAAGTAGTGATGATGGAACCATATACTGTCGCAAAAAGTTATATTTATAAAAATCCATTCACACACACACACACAATTAAATTGCTTATAACTTATGAGAAAAAGTTGGGTTAAAAAATATTTATTTCTACGCATGTTGTGCTTAAGTGAGACCAAACATGTCCATTTAGATATTGAAAACTGAAAGTGTTGTTTTGAAGTTTCGTTTACCTCTTACCAGTGCAAACTATTAGGCTATGTGGTACTTTTTGCATGAAAATACCACTCACTAGAGGACATTTTGTTGTGGTTAACATATGTCTACAAAAAAACATTATGCACAGGTAATAGAAAGTTAGAGGAATGACAGGGCCGTCTTTTTCAGAAAAAATAAAAAGTGTATCTTTACAGACTTTTGTTTATTTTAACAAAAAACGCAATTTTGGGAACCGGGTAATTTTATACTAAAAAAGTAAAAGTTTAAAGGGGAATAACTCCTGTATTGGTCAATATATGATAATAAGAAATAGCGATGGCACAACACCAAGAGTCAGTCTTCCTATTTCAAAAGGATTTAACTTGGTATCATTTATGGTTTAGGAGGAGAAGCGTCAACAAACTTTTACGCAAAAAGGGAGATAACTTTTATACGCGAAAGGGTACGGTACCCAAGTGTTTTTTCTGAAACGACAAACATAGACCGATAAAGTATACCAAGTATCATTGCGACATGTCGCGTACTTCTCAAAGTTGAAATTTGGCGAAACGGCGGAAGAAAGAAAATAATAATAATAATCAGAAGAAATACAATAAGGTCTTCCCTTGGAAAGGGAAAGACCTTAAAAAAGAGGGCAGATTGGGCTTTTTCTGGGTTTTTAGGGTTGATATCATCTAATTATGGTCAACTAAGGTGTATTTACCCAAAAATAACATTTTTTTGTCAAAAATGGCAAATTTCCAAATTTTCAAAAAAAAGGGGGGGCAAAAGTCAACTTTTTTATTTTTGACATCTGGTGACTTTTAATGACTGAAATAGGTTGGAATAGTAAAGGTTAGGTGGTTTGACCTTGAAAAAACCTTCAAGGTCATACCATGGCTAAATACAGTGATACGGTGTAAAAATCACAAAAATCCATGTCGCGACAACATTTTTTCACTTTTTTCAAATTTTTTTTTTGTGTTGGGTAGAGAGAACATGAACACACTATTTAAAGTAAAATGGGTACTGAAAAATGTTTCTCCTTGTTGGACTTATTTCGCAATCAAAAAATATTAATTTTTTGCAAATCAACAAATGATGACCTTGACCTTTGACCTTGACCTTATTTTGGTCCTTAGGGGTCATTGATCCTGTATACCAAGTTTCATTGAAATATCTTAAGATTTGTTGATTTTAGAATTTTATACTAAAAAAGTAAAAGTTTAAAGGGGAATAACTCCTGTATTGGTCAATATATGATAATAAGAAATAGCGATGGCACAACACCAAGAGTCAGTCTTCCTATTTCAAAAGGATTTAACTTGGTATCATTTATGGTTTAGGAGGAGAAGCGTCAACAAACTTTTACGCAAAAAGGGAGATAACTTTTATACGCGAAAGGGTACGGTACCCAAGTGTTTTTTCTGAAACGACAAACATAGACCGATAAAGTATACCAAGTATCATTGCGACATGTCGCGTACTTCTCAAAGTTGAAATTTGGCGAAACGGCGGAAGAAAGAAAATAATAATAATAATCAGAAGAAATACAATAAGGTCTTCCCTTGGAAAGGGAAAGACCTTAAAAAAGAGGGCAGATTGGGCTTTTTCTGGGTTTTTAGGGTTGATATCATCTAATTATGGTCAACTAAGGTGTATTTACCCAAAAATAACATTTTTTTGTCAAAAATGGCAAATTTCCAAATTTTCAAAAAAAAGGGGGGGCAAAAGTCAACTTTTTTATTTTTGACATCTGGTGACTTTTAATGACTGAAATAGGTTGGAATAGTAAAGGTTAGGTGGTTTGACCTTGAAAAAACCTTCAAGGTCATACCATGGCTAAATACAGTGATACGGTGTAAAAATCACAAAAATCCATGTCGCGACAACATTTTTTCACTTTTTTCAAATTTTTTTTTTGTGTTGGGTAGAGAGAACATGAACACACTATTTAAAGTAAAATGGGTACTGAAAAATGTTTCTCCTTGTTGGACTTATTTCGCAATCAAAAAATATTAATTTTTTGCAAATCAACAAATGATGACCTTGACCTTTGACCTTGACCTTATTTTGGTCCTTAGGGGTCATTGATCCTGTATACCAAGTTTCATTGAAATATCTTAAGATTTGTTGATTTTAGAATTTTATACTAAAAAAGTAAAAGTTTAAAGGGGAATAACTCCTGTATTGGTCAATATATGATAATAAGAAATAGCGATGGCACAACACCAAGAGTCAGTCTTCCTATTTCAAAAGGATTTAACTTGGTATCATTTATGGTTTAGGAGGAGAAGCGTCAACAAACTTTTACGCAAAAAGGGAGATAACTTTTATACGCGAAAGGGTACGGTACCCAAGTGTTTTTTCTGAAACGACAAACATAGACCGATAAAGTATACCAAGTATCATTGCGACATGTCGCGTACTTCTCAAAGTTGAAATTTGGCGAAACGGCGGAAGAAAGAAAATAATAATAATAATCAGAAGAAATACAATAAGGTCTTCCCTTGGAAAGGGAAAGACCTTAAAAAAGAGGGCAGATTGGGCTTTTTCTGGGTTTTTAGGGTTGATATCATCTAATTATGGTCAACTAAGGTGTATTTACCCAAAAATAACATTTTTTTGTCAAAAATGGCAAATTTCCAAATTTTCAAAAAAAAGGGGGGGCAAAAGTCAACTTTTTTATTTTTGACATCTGGTGACTTTTAATGACTGAAATAGGTTGGAATAGTAAAGGTTAGGTGGTTTGACCTTGAAAAAACCTTCAAGGTCATACCATGGCTAAATACAGTGATACGGTGTAAAAATCACAAAAATCCATGTCGCGACAACATTTTTTCACTTTTTTCAAATTTTTTTTTTGTGTTGGGTAGAGAGAACATGAACACACTATTTAAAGTAAAATGGGTACTGAAAAATGTTTCTCCTTGTTGGACTTATTTCGCAATCAAAAAATATTAATTTTTTGCAAATCAACAAATGATGACCTTGACCTTTGACCTTGACCTTATTTTGGTCCTTAGGGGTCATTGATCCTGTATACCAAGTTTCATTGAAATATCTTAAGATTTGTTGATTTTAGAATTTTATACTAAAAAAGTAAAAGTTTAAAGGGGAATAACTCCTGTATTGGTCAATATATGATAATAAGAAATAGCGATGGCACAACACCAAGAGTCAGTCTTCCTATTTCAAAAGGATTTAACTTGGTATCATTTATGGTTTAGGAGGAGAAGCGTCAACAAACTTTTACGCAAAAAGGGAGATAACTTTTATACGCGAAAGGGTACGGTACCCAAGTGTTTTTTCTGAAACGACAAACATAGACCGATAAAGTATACCAAGTATCATTGCGACATGTCGCGTACTTCTCAAAGTTGAAATTTGGCGAAACGGCGGAAGAAAGAAAATAATAATAATAATCAGAAGAAATACAATAAGGTCTTCCCTTGGAAAGGGAAAGACCTTAAAAAAGAGGGCAGATTGGGCTTTTTCTGGGTTTTTAGGGTTGATATCATCTAATTATGGTCAACTAAGGTGTATTTACCCAAAAATAACATTTTTTTGTCAAAAATGGCAAATTTCCAAATTTTCAAAAAAAAGGGGGGGCAAAAGTCAACTTTTTTATTTTTGACATCTGGTGACTTTTAATGACTGAAATAGGTTGGAATAGTAAAGGTTAGGTGGTTTGACCTTGAAAAAACCTTCAAGGTCATACCATGGCTAAATACAGTGATACGGTGTAAAAATCACAAAAATCCATGTCGCGACAACATTTTTTCACTTTTTTCAAATTTTTTTTTTGTGTTGGGTAGAGAGAACATGAACACACTATTTAAAGTAAAATGGGTACTGAAAAATGTTTCTCCTTGTTGGACTTATTTCGCAATCAAAAAATATTAATTTTTTGCAAATCAACAAATGATGACCTTGACCTTTGACCTTGACCTTATTTTGGTCCTTAGGGGTCATTGATCCTGTATACCAAGTTTCATTGAAATATCTTAAGATTTGTTGATTTTAGAATTTTATACTAAAAAAGTAAAAGTTTAAAGGGGAATAACTCCTGTATTGGTCAATATATGATAATAAGAAATAGCGATGGCACAACACCAAGAGTCAGTCTTCCTATTTCAAAAGGATTTAACTTGGTATCATTTATGGTTTAGGAGGAGAAGCGTCAACAAACTTTTACGCAAAAAGGGAGATAACTTTTATACGCGAAAGGGTACGGTACCCAAGTGTTTTTTCTGAAACGACAAACATAGACCGATAAAGTATACCAAGTATCATTGCGACATGTCGCGTACTTCTCAAAGTTGAAATTTGGCGAAACGGCGGAAGAAAGAAAATAATAATAATAATCAGAAGAAATACAATAAGGTCTTCCCTTGGAAAGGGAAAGACCTTAAAAAAGAGGGCAGATTGGGCTTTTTCTGGGTTTTTAGGGTTGATATCATCTAATTATGGTCAACTAAGGTGTATTTACCCAAAAATAACATTTTTTTGTCAAAAATGGCAAATTTCCAAATTTTCAAAAAAAAGGGGGGGCAAAAGTCAACTTTTTTATTTTTGACATCTGGTGACTTTTAATGACTGAAATAGGTTGGAATAGTAAAGGTTAGGTGGTTTGACCTTGAAAAAACCTTCAAGGTCATACCATGGCTAAATACAGTGATACGGTGTAAAAATCACAAAAATCCATGTCGCGACAACATTTTTTCACTTTTTTCAAATTTTTTTTTTGTGTTGGGTAGAGAGAACATGAACACACTATTTAAAGTAAAATGGGTACTGAAAAATGTTTCTCCTTGTTGGACTTATTTCGCAATCAAAAAATATTAATTTTTTGCAAATCAACAAATGATGACCTTGACCTTTGACCTTGACCTTATTTTGGTCCTTAGGGGTCATTGATCCTGTATACCAAGTTTCATTGAAATATCTTAAGATTTGTTGATTTTAGAATTTTATACTAAAAAAGTAAAAGTTTAAAGGGGAATAACTCCTGTATTGGTCAATATATGATAATAAGAAATAGCGATGGCACAACACCAAGAGTCAGTCTTCCTATTTCAAAAGGATTTAACTTGGTATCATTTATGGTTTAGGAGGAGAAGCGTCAACAAACTTTTACGCAAAAAGGGAGATAACTTTTATACGCGAAAGGGTACGGTACCCAAGTGTTTTTTCTGAAACGACAAACATAGACCGATAAAGTATACCAAGTAAAACCAATTTAAAAATGAGTCCGCTTAGCGAAACTTTTTATAGTTACGGAGTTACCTCCCCTAACACCGTAAAGTTTCTAACCGCATCTCCTCCTAAACTACATTAAAAACACAAAAACTAAAGCATGCAATGTGATAAGGAACTAATAAAGATGTGAATAGGACAATTTCATAAATTTCAGACTACTTCCTGATGAGAAAATTAAGAGTCGAAAAGTGTCGCGACATAATAAATTGCTCAAAATGCAATTTTAAGGATAACTACATATTTTGAACCCCTTTTTACATAATTTTCCATATTTGAGTCAGGCTTTTTATGTGCTAAACAGTTGTCCAATGTCTATTCTACATATTTAAATAAAAAAATGACCAAAAATTGCTAAAATATTTGACACGAATGGAATTTTAAGAAATTGACACCGGTCGCAGGTATGGAGTAACCGTATGACCTTGACTGACTTTTCAAGGTCAAATCAACTTAATGACACTATTCCAACACATTTTGACCATTTAAGGGTTTCAGATATAAAAAATAAAAAAAATGAAATTTATCCCCCCTTTTTTCCAAAAATATGAAATTTGACATTTTTGCACTAAAAGTGGTCAAAACATGTTAAATATACTACTTTTAATCATATTTAGTCAAAATCAGATGAAAAAATGTCGACCGGTCCTTATTAAGGTCTTTCACGACTACGGTCGTAAAGACCTTCTAGCAATTCTTCTGATTATTATTATTCTTCTTCCGCCAAAAAAATTTTTTTTTTGTTTCGCGACATATCATTTCAATACTTAAGGTAGTATACCGGTCATGAAAAACCAATTTAAAAATGAGTCCGCTTAGCGAAACTTTTTATAGTTACGGAGTTACCTCCCCTAACACCGTAAAGTTTCTAACCGCATCTCCTCCTAAACTACATTAAAAACACAAAAACTAAAGCATGCAATGTGATAAGGAACTAATAAAGATGTGAATAGGACAATTTCATAAATTTCAGACTACTTCCTGATGAGAAAATTAAGAGTCGAAAAGTGTCGCGACATAATAAATTGCTCAAAATGCAATTTTAAGGATAACTACATATTTTGAACCCTTTTTTACATAATTTTCCATATTTGAGTCAGGCTTTTTATGTGCTAAACAGTTGTCCAATGTCTATTCTACATATTTAAATAAAAAAATGAACAAAAATTGCTAAAATATTTGACACGAATGGAATTTTAAGAAATTGACACCGGTCGCAGGTATGGAGTAACCGTATGACCTTGACTGACTTTTCAAGGTCAAATCAACTTAATGACACTATTCCAACACATTTTGACCATTTAAGGGTTTCAGATATAAAAAATAAAAAAAATGAAATTTATCCCCCCTTTTTTCCAAAAATATGAAATTTGACATTTTTGCACTAAAAGTGGTCAAAACATGTTAAATATACTACTTTTAATCATATTTAGTCAAAATCAGATGAAAAAATGTCGACCGGTCCTTATTAAGGTCTTTCACGACTACGGTCGTAAAGACCTTCTAGCAATTCTTCTGATTATTATTATTCTTCTTCCGCCAAAAAAATTTTTTTTTTGTTTCGCGACATATCATTTCAATACTTAAGGTAGTATACCGGTCATGAAAAACCAATTTAAAAATGAGTCCGCTTAGCGAAACTTTTTATAGTTACGGAGTTACCTCCCCTAACACCGTAAAGTTTCTAACCGCATCTCCTCCTAAACTACATTAAAAACACAAAAACTAAAGCATGCAATGTGATAAGGAACTAATAAAGATGTGAATAGGACAATTTCATAAATTTCAGACTACTTCCTGATGAGAAAATTAAGAGTCGAAAAGTGTCGCGACATAATAAATTGCTCAAAATGCAATTTTAAGGATAACTACATATTTTGAACCCTTTTTTACATAATTTTCCATATTTGAGTCAGGCTTTTTATGTGCTAAACAGTTGTCCAATGTCTATTCTACATATTTAAATAAAAAAATGACCAAAAATTGCTAAAATATTTGACACGAATGGAATTTTAAGAAATTGACACCGGTCGCAGGTATGGAGTAACCGTATGACCTTGACTGACTTTTCAAGGTCAAATCAACTTAATGACACTATTCCAACACATTTTGACCATTTAAGGGTTTCAGATATAAAAAATAAAAAAAATGAAATTTATCCCCCCTTTTTTCCAAAAATATGAAATTTGACATTTTTGCACTAAAAGTGGTCAAAACATGTTAAATATACTACTTTTAATCATATTTAGTCAAAATCAGATGAAAAAATGTCGACCGGTCCTTATTAAGGTCTTTCACGACTACGGTCGTAAAGACCTTCTAGCAATTCTTCTGATTATTATTATTCTTCTTCCGCCAAAAAAATTTTTTTTTTGTTTCGCGACATATCATTTCAATACTTAAGGTAGTATACCGGTCATGAAAAACCAATTTAAAAATGAGTCCGCTTAGCGAAACTTTTTATAGTTACGGAGTTACCTCCCCTAACACCGTAAAGTTTCTAACCGCATCTCCTCCTAAACTACATTAAAAACACAAAAACTAAAGCATGCAATGTGATAAGGAACTAATAAAGATGTGAATAGGACAATTTCATAAATTTCAGACTACTTCCTGATGAGAAAATTAAGAGTCGAAAAGTGTCGCGACATAATAAATTGCTCAAAATGCAATTTTAAGGATAACTACATATTTTGAACCCTTTTTTACATAATTTTCCATATTTGAGTCAGGCTTTTTATGTGCTAAACAGTTGTCCAATGTCTATTCTACATATTTAAATAAAAAAATGACCAAAAATTGCTAAAATATTTGACACGAATGGAATTTTAAGAAATTGACACCGGTCGCAGGTATGGAGTAACCGTATGACCTTGACTGACTTTTCAAGGTCAAATCAACTTAATGACACTATTCCAACACATTTTGACCATTTAAGGGTTTCAGATATAAAAAATAAAAAAAATGAAATTTATCCCCCCTTTTTTCCAAAAATATGAAATTTGACATTTTTGCACTAAAAGTGGTCAAAACATGTTAAATATACTACTTTTAATCATATTTAGTCAAAATCAGATGAAAAAATGTCGACCGGTCCTTATTAAGGTCTTTCACGACTACGGTCGTAAAGACCTTCTAGCAATTCTTCTGATTATTATTATTCTTCTTCCGCCAAAAAAATTTTTTTTTTGTTTCGCGACATATCATTTCAATACTTAAGGTAGTATACCGGTCATGAAAAACCAATTTAAAAATGAGTCCGCTTAGCGAAACTTTTTATAGTTACGGAGTTACCTCCCCTAACACCGTAAAGTTTCTAACCGCATCTCCTCCTAAACTACATTAAAAACACAAAAACTAAAGCATGCAATGTGATAAGGAACTAATAAAGATGTGAATAGGACAATTTCATAAATTTCAGACTACTTCCTGATGAGAAAATTAAGAGTCGAAAAGTGTCGCGACATAATAAATTGCTCAAAATGCAATTTTAAGGATAACTACATATTTTGAACCCTTTTTTACATAATTTTCCATATTTGAGTCAGGCTTTTTATGTGCTAAACAGTTGTCCAATGTCTATTCTACATATTTAAATAAAAAAATGACCAAAAATTGCTAAAATATTTGACACGAATGGAATTTTAAGAAATTGACACCGGTCGCAGGTATGGAGTAACCGTATGACCTTGACTGACTTTTCAAGGTCAAATCAACTTAATGACACTATTCCAACACATTTTGACCATTTAAGGGTTTCAGATATAAAAAATAAAAAAAATGAAATTTATCCCCCCTTTTTTCCAAAAATATGAAATTTGACATTTTTGCACTAAAAGTGGTCAAAACATGTTAAATATACTACTTTTAATCATATTTAGTCAAAATCAGATGAAAAAATGTCGACCGGTCCTTATTAAGGTCTTTCACGACTACGGTCGTAAAGACCTTCTAGCAATTCTTCTGATTATTATTATTCTTCTTCCGCCAAAAAAATTTTTTTTTTGTTTCGCGACATATCATTTCAATACTTAAGGTAGTATACCGGTCATGAAAAACCAATTTAAAAATGAGTCCGCTTAGCGAAACTTTTTATAGTTACGGAGTTACCTCCCCTAACACCGTAAAGTTTCTAACCGCATCTCCTCCTAAACTACATTAAAAACACAAAAACTAAAGCATGCAATGTGATAAGGAACTAATAAAGATGTGAATAGGACAATTTCATAAATTTCAGACTACTTCCTGATGAGAAAATTAAGAGTCGAAAAGTGTCGCGACATAATAAATTGCTCAAAATGCAATTTTAAGGATAACTACATATTTTGAACCCTTTTTTACATAATTTTCCATATTTGAGTCAGGCTTTTTATGTGCTAAACAGTTGTCCAATGTCTATTCTACATATTTAAATAAAAAAATGACCAAAAATTGCTAAAATATTTGACACGAATGGAATTTTAAGAAATTGACACCGGTCGCAGGTATGGAGTAACCGTATGACCTTGACTGACTTTTCAAGGTCAAATCAACTTAATGACACTATTCCAACACATTTTGACCATTTAAGGGTTTCAGATATAAAAAATAAAAAAAATGAAATTTATCCCCCCTTTTTTCCAAAAATATGAAATTTGACATTTTTGCACTAAAAGTGGTCAAAACATGTTAAATATACTACTTTTAATCATATTTAGTCAAAATCAGATGAAAAAATGTCGACCGGTCCTTATTAAGGTCTTTCACGACTACGGTCGTAAAGACCTTCTAGCAATTCTTCTGATTATTATTATTCTTCTTCCGCCAAAAAAATTTTTTTTTTGTTTCGCGACATATCATTTCAATACTTAAGGTAGTATACCGGTCATGAAAAACCAATTTAAAAATGAGTCCGCTTAGCGAAACTTTTTATAGTTACGGAGTTACCTCCCCTAACACCGTAAAGTTTCTAACCGCATCTCCTCCTAAACTACATTAAAAACACAAAAACTAAAGCATGCAATGTGATAAGGAACTAATAAAGATGTGAATAGGACAATTTCATAAATTTCAGACTACTTCCTGATGAGAAAATTAAGAGTCGAAAAGTGTCGCGACATAATAAATTGCTCAAAATGCAATTTTAAGGATAACTACATATTTTGAACCCTTTTTTACATAATTTTCCATATTTGAGTCAGGCTTTTTATGTGCTAAACAGTTGTCCAATGTCTATTCTACATATTTAAATAAAAAAATGACCAAAAATTGCTAAAATATTTGACACGAATGGAATTTTAAGAAATTGACACCGGTCGCAGGTATGGAGTAACCGTATGACCTTGACTGACTTTTCAAGGTCAAATCAACTTAATGACACTATTCCAACACATTTTGACCATTTAAGGGTTTCAGATATAAAAAATAAAAAAAATGAAATTTATCCCCCCTTTTTTCCAAAAATATGAAATTTGACATTTTTGCACTAAAAGTGGTCAAAACATGTTAAATATACTACTTTTAATCATATTTAGTCAAAATCAGATGAAAAAATGTCGACCGGTCCTTATTAAGGTCTTTCACGACTACGGTCGTAAAGACCTTCTAGCAATTCTTCTGATTATTATTATTCTTCTTCCGCCAAAAAAATTTTTTTTTTTGTTTCGCGACATATCATTTCAATACTTAAGGTAGTATACCGGTCATGAAAAACCAATTTAAAAATGAGTCCGCTTAGCGAAACTTTTTATAGTTACGGAGTTACCTCCCCTAACACCGTAAAGTTTCTAACCGCATCTCCTCCTAAACTACATTAAAAACACAAAAACTAAAGCATGCAATGTGATAAGGAACTAATAAAGATGTGAATAGGACAATTTCATAAATTTCAGACTACTTCCTGATGAGAAAATTAAGAGTCGAAAAGTGTCGCGACATAATAAATTGCTCAAAATGCAATTTTAAGGATAACTACATATTTTGAACCCTTTTTTACATAATTTTCCATATTTGAGTCAGGCTTTTTATGTGCTAAACAGTTGTCCAATGTCTATTCTACATATTTAAATAAAAAAATGACCAAAAATTGCTAAAATATTTGACACGAATGGAATTTTAAGAAATTGACACCGGTCGCAGGTATGGAGTAACCGTATGACCTTGACTGACTTTTCAAGGTCAAATCAACTTAATGACACTATTCCAACACATTTTGACCATTTAAGGGTTTCAGATATAAAAAATAAAAAAAATGAAATTTATCCCCCCTTTTTTCCAAAAATATGAAATTTGACATTTTTGCACTAAAAGTGGTCAAAACATGTTAAATATACTACTTTTAATCATATTTAGTCAAAATCAGATGAAAAAATGTCGACCGGTCCTTATTAAGGTCTTTCACGACTACGGTCGTAAAGACCTTCTAGCAATTCTTCTGATTATTATTATTCTTCTTCCGCCAAAAAAATTTTTTTTTTGTTTCGCGACATATCATTTCAATACTTAAGGTAGTATACCGGTCATGAAAAACCAATTTAAAAATGAGTCCGCTTAGCGAAACTTTTTATAGTTACGGAGTTACCTCCCCTAACACCGTAAAGTTTCTAACCGCATCTCCTCCTAAACTACATTAAAAACACAAAAACTAAAGCATGCAATGTGATAAGGAACTAATAAAGATGTGAATAGGACAATTTCATAAATTTCAGACTACTTCCTGATGAGAAAATTAAGAGTCGAAAAGTGTCGCGACATAATAAATTGCTCAAAATGCAATTTTAAGGATAACTACATATTTTGAACCCTTTTTTACATAATTTTCCATATTTGAGTCAGGCTTTTTATGTGCTAAACAGTTGTCCAATGTCTATTCTACATATTTAAATAAAAAAATGACCAAAAATTGCTAAAATATTTGACACGAATGGAATTTTAAGAAATTGACACCGGTCGCAGGTATGGAGTAACCGTATGACCTTGACTGACTTTTCAAGGTCAAATCAACTTAATGACACTATTCCAACACATTTTGACCATTTAAGGGTTTCAGATATAAAAAATAAAAAAAATGAAATTTATCCCCCCTTTTTTCCAAAAATATGAAATTTGACATTTTTGCACTAAAAGTGGTCAAAACATGTTAAATATACTACTTTTAATCATATTTAGTCAAAATCAGATGAAAAAATGTCGACCGGTCCTTATTAAGGTCTTTCACGACTACGGTCGTAAAGACCTTCTAGCAATTCTTCTGATTATTATTATTCTTCTTCCGCCAAAAAAATTTTTTTTTTGTTTCGCGACATATCATTTCAATACTTAAGGTAGTATACCGGTCATGAAAAACCAATTTAAAAATGAGTCCGCTTAGCGAAACTTTTTATAGTTACGGAGTTACCTCCCCTAACACCGTAAAGTTTCTAACCGCATCTCCTCCTAAACTACATTAAAAACACATAAAATAAAGCATGCAATGTGATAAGGAACTAATAAAGATGTGAATAGGACAATTTCATAAATTTCAGACTACTTCCTGATGAGAAAATTAAGAGTCGAAAAGTGTCGCGACATAATAAATTGCTCAAAATGCAATTTTAAGGATAACTACATATTTTGAACCCTTTTTTACATAATTTTCCATATTTGAGTCAGGCTTTTTATGTGCTAAACAGTTGTCCAATGTCTATTCTACATATTTAAATAAAAAAATGACCAAAAATTGCTAAAATATTTGACACGAATGGAATTTTAAGAAATTGACACCGGTCGCAGGTATGGAGTAACCGTATGACCTTGACTGACTTTTCAAGGTCAAATCAACTTAATGACACTATTCCAACACATTTTGACCATTTAAGGGTTTCAGATATAAAAAATAAAAAAAATGAAATTTATCCCCCCTTTTTTCCAAAAATATGAAATTTGACATTTTTGCACTAAAAGTGGTCAAAACATGTTAAATATACTACTTTTAATCATATTTAGTCAAAATCAGATGAAAAAATGTCGACCGGTCCTTATTAAGGTCTTTCACGACTACGGTCGTAAAGACCTTCTAGCAATTCTTCTGATTATTATTATTCTTCTTCCGCCAAAAAAATTTTTTTTTTGTTTCGCGACATATCATTTCAATACTTAAGGTAGTATACCGGTCATGAAAAACCAATTTAAAAATGAGTCCGCTTAGCGAAACTTTTTATAGTTACGGAGTTACCTCCCCTAACACCGTAAAGTTTCTAACCGCATCTCCTCCTAAACTACATTAAAAACACATAAAATAAAGCATGCAATGTGATAAGGAACTAATAAAGATGTGAATAGGACAATTTCATAAATTTCAGACTACTTCCTGATGAGAAAATTAAGAGTCGAAAAGTGTCGCGACATAATAAATTGCTCAAAATGCAATTTTAAGGATAACTACATATTTTGAACCCTTTTTTACATAATTTTCCATATTTGAGTCAGGCTTTTTATGTGCTAAACAGTTGTCCAATGTCTATTCTACATATTTAAATAAAAAAATGACCAAAAATTGCTAAAATATTTGACACGAATGGAATTTTAAGAAATTGACACCGGTCGCAGGTATGGAGTAACCGTATGACCTTGACTGACTTTTCAAGGTCAAATCAACTTAATGACACTATTCCAACACATTTTGACCATTTAAGGGTTTCAGATATAAAAAATAAAAAAAATGAAATTTATCCCCCCTTTTTTCCAAAAATATGAAATTTGACATTTTTGCACTAAAAGTGGTCAAAACATGTTAAATATACTACTTTTAATCATATTTAGTCAAAATCAGATGAAAAAATGTCGACCGGTCCTTATTAAGGTCTTTCACGACTACGGTCGTAAAGACCTTCTAGCAATTCTTCTGATTATTATTATTCTTCTTCCGCCAAAAAAATTTTTTTTTTGTTTCGCGACATATCATTTCAATACTTAAGGTAGTATACCGGTCATGAAAAACCAATTTAAAAATGAGTCCGCTTAGCGAAACTTTTTATAGTTACGGAGTTACCTCCCCTAACACCGTAAAGTTTCTAACCGCATCTCCTCCTAAACTACATTAAAAACACAAAAACTAAAGCATGCAATGTGATAAGGAACTAATAAAGATGTGAATAGGACAATTTCATAAATTTCAGACTACTTCCTGATGAGAAAATTAAGAGTCGAAAAGTGTCGCGACATAATAAATTGCTCAAAATGCAATTTTAAGGATAACTACATATTTTGAACCCTTTTTTACATAATTTTCCATATTTGAGTCAGGCTTTTTATGTGCTAAACAGTTGTCCAATGTCTATTCTACATATTTAAATAAAAAAATGACCAAAAATTGCTAAAATATTTGACACGAATGGAATTTTAAGAAATTGACACCGGTCGCAGGTATGGAGTAACCGTATGACCTTGACTGACTTTTCAAGGTCAAATCAACTTAATGACACTATTCCAACACATTTTGACCATTTAAGGGTTTCAGATATAAAAAATAAAAAAAATGAAATTTATCCCCCCTTTTTTCCAAAAATATGAAATTTGACATTTTTGCACTAAAAGTGGTCAAAACATGTTAAATATACTACTTTTAATCATATTTAGTCAAAATCAGATGAAAAAATGTCGACCGGTCCTTATTAAGGTCTTTCACGACTACGGTCGTAAAGACCTTCTAGCAATTCTTCTGATTATTATTATTCTTCTTCCGCCAAAAAAATTTTTTTTTTGTTTCGCGACATATCATTTCAATACTTAAGGTAGTATACCGGTCATGAAAAACCAATTTAAAAATGAGTCCGCTTAGCGAAACTTTTTATAGTTACGGAGTTACCTCCCCTAACACCGTAAAGTTTCTAACCGCATCTCCTCCTAAACTACATTAAAAACACAAAAACTAAAGCATGCAATGTGATAAGGAACTAATAAAGATGTGAATAGGACAATTTCATAAATTTCAGACTACTTCCTGATGAGAAAATTAAGAGTCGAAAAGTGTCGCGACATAATAAATTGCTCAAAATGCAATTTTAAGGATAACTACATATTTTGAACCCTTTTTTACATAATTTTCCATATTTGAGTCAGGCTTTTTATGTGCTAAACAGTTGTCCAATGTCTATTCTACATATTTAAATAAAAAAATGACCAAAAATTGCTAAAATATTTGACACGAATGGAATTTTAAGAAATTGACACCGGTCGCAGGTATGGAGTAACCGTATGACCTTGACTGACTTTTCAAGGTCAAATCAACTTAATGACACTATTCCAACACATTTTGACCATTTAAGGGTTTCAGATATAAAAAATAAAAAAAATGAAATTTATCCCCCCTTTTTTCCAAAAATATGAAATTTGACATTTTTGCACTAAAAGTGGTCAAAACATGTTAAATATACTACTTTTAATCATATTTAGTCAAAATCAGATGAAAAAATGTCGACCGGTCCTTATTAAGGTCTTTCACGACTACGGTCGTAAAGACCTTCTAGCAATTCTTCTGATTATTATTATTCTTCTTCCGCCAAAAAAATTTTTTTTTTGTTTCGCGACATATCATTTCAATACTTAAGGTAGTATACCGGTCATGAAAAACCAATTTAAAAATGAGTCCGCTTAGCGAAACTTTTTATAGTTACGGAGTTACCTCCCCTAACACCGTAAAGTTTCTAACCGCATCTCCTCCTAAACTACATTAAAAACACAAAAACTAAAGCATGCAATGTGATAAGGAACTAATAAAGATGTGAATAGGACAATTTCATAAATTTCAGACTACTTCCTGATGAGAAAATTAAGAGTCGAAAAGTGTCGCGACATAATAAATTGCTCAAAATGCAATTTTAAGGATAACTACATATTTTGAACCCTTTTTTACATAATTTTCCATATTTGAGTCAGGCTTTTTATGTGCTAAACAGTTGTCCAATGTCTATTCTACATATTTAAATAAAAAAATGACCAAAAATTGCTAAAATATTTGACACGAATGGAATTTTAAGAAATTGACACCGGTCGCAGGTATGGAGTAACCGTATGACCTTGACTGACTTTTCAAGGTCAAATCAACTTAATGACACTATTCCAACACATTTTGACCATTTAAGGGTTTCAGATATAAAAAATAAAAAAAATGAAATTTATCCCCCCTTTTTTCCAAAAATATGAAATTTGACATTTTTGCACTAAAAGTGGTCAAAACATGTTAAATATACTACTTTTAATCATATTTAGTCAAAATCAGATGAAAAAATGTCGACCGGTCCTTATTAAGGTCTTTCACGACTACGGTCGTAAAGACCTTCTAGCAATTCTTCTGATTATTATTATTCTTCTTCCGCCAAAAAAATTTTTTTTTTGTTTCGCGACATATCATTTCAATACTTAAGGTAGTATACCGGTCATGAAAAACCAATTTAAAAATGAGTCCGCTTAGCGAAACTTTTTATAGTTACGGAGTTACCTCCCCTAACACCGTAAAGTTTCTAACCGCATCTCCTCCTAAACTACATTAAAAACACAAAAACTAAAGCATGCAATGTGATAAGGAACTAATAAAGATGTGAATAGGACAATTTCATAAATTTCAGACTACTTCCTGATGAGAAAATTAAGAGTCGAAAAGTGTCGCGACATAATAAATTGCTCAAAATGCAATTTTAAGGATAACTACATATTTTGAACCCTTTTTTACATAATTTTCCATATTTGAGTCAGGCTTTTTATGTGCTAAACAGTTGTCCAATGTCTATTCTACATATTTAAATAAAAAAATGACCAAAAATTGCTAAAATATTTGACACGAATGGAATTTTAAGAAATTGACACCGGTCGCAGGTATGGAGTAACCGTATGACCTTGACTGACTTTTCAAGGTCAAATCAACTTAATGACACTATTCCAACACATTTTGACCATTTAAGGGTTTCAGATATAAAAAATAAAAAAAATGAAATTTATCCCCCCTTTTTTCCAAAAATATGAAATTTGACATTTTTGCACTAAAAGTGGTCAAAACATGTTAAATATACTACTTTTAATCATATTTAGTCAAAATCAGATGAAAAAATGTCGACCGGTCCTTATTAAGGTCTTTCACGACTACGGTCGTAAAGACCTTCTAGCAATTCTTCTGATTATTATTATTCTTCTTCCGCCAAAAAAATTTTTTTTTTGTTTCGCGACATATCATTTCAATACTTAAGGTAGTATACCGGTCATGAAAAACCAATTTAAAAATGAGTCCGCTTAGCGAAACTTTTTATAGTTACGGAGTTACCTCCCCTAACACCGTAAAGTTTCTAACCGCATCTCCTCCTAAACTACATTAAAAACACAAAAACTAAAGCATGCAATGTGATAAGGAACTAATAAAGATGTGAATAGGACAATTTCATAAATTTCAGACTACTTCCTGATGAGAAAATTAAGAGTCGAAAAGTGTCGCGACATAATAAATTGCTCAAAATGCAATTTTAAGGATAACTACATATTTTGAACCCTTTTTTACATAATTTTCCATATTTGAGTCAGGCTTTTTATGTGCTAAACAGTTGTCCAATGTCTATTCTACATATTTAAATAAAAAAATGACCAAAAATTGCTAAAATATTTGACACGAATGGAATTTTAAGAAATTGACACCGGTCGCAGGTATGGAGTAACCGTATGACCTTGACTGACTTTTCAAGGTCAAATCAACTTAATGACACTATTCCAACACATTTTGACCATTTAAGGGTTTCAGATATAAAAAATAAAAAAAATGAAATTTATCCCCCCTTTTTTCCAAAAATATGAAATTTGACATTTTTGCACTAAAAGTGGTCAAAACATGTTAAATATACTACTTTTAATCATATTTAGTCAAAATCAGATGAAAAAATGTCGACCGGTCCTTATTAAGGTCTTTCACGACTACGGTCGTAAAGACCTTCTAGCAATTCTTCTGATTATTATTATTCTTCTTCCGCCAAAAAAATTTTTTTTTTGTTTCGCGACATATCATTTCAATACTTAAGGTAGTATACCGGTCATGAAAAACCAATTTAAAAATGAGTCCGCTTAGCGAAACTTTTTATAGTTACGGAGTTACCTCCCCTAACACCGTAAAGTTTCTAACCGCATCTCCTCCTAAACTACATTAAAAACACAAAAACTAAAGCATGCAATGTGATAAGGAACTAATAAAGATGTGAATAGGACAATTTCATAAATTTCAGACTACTTCCTGATGAGAAAATTAAGAGTCGAAAAGTGTCGCGACATAATAAATTGCTCAAAATGCAATTTTAAGGATAACTACATATTTTGAACCCTTTTTTACATAATTTTCCATATTTGAGTCAGGCTTTTTATGTGCTAAACAGTTGTCCAATGTCTATTCTACATATTTAAATAAAAAAATGACCAAAAATTGCTAAAATATTTGACACGAATGGAATTTTAAGAAATTGACACCGGTCGCAGGTATGGAGTAACCGTATGACCTTGACTGACTTTTCAAGGTCAAATCAACTTAATGACACTATTCCAACACATTTTGACCATTTAAGGGTTTCAGATATAAAAAATAAAAAAAATGAAATTTATCCCCCCTTTTTTCCAAAAATATGAAATTTGACATTTTTGCACTAAAAGTGGTCAAAACATGTTAAATATACTACTTTTAATCATATTTAGTCAAAATCAGATG